>VZTF01003561.1:1284147-1307394 GCA_013397755.1 Cnemophilus loriae | reverse complement strand
AGCAGATGTCTGGTAGGTTAAAGTCACCTCCAAGAACAAGGGCTGGTGACCCTGAAACATTCTCTAGCTGCTTATAGAATAAGTTGTCCACCTCTTCTTCTTGGTTGGGTGGACGATAACAAACTCCCAGTAGGATGTCAGCCTTGTTGGCCTTCCCCATAATTCTTACCCAAAGGCATTTGACTTCATTGTCATTAGTTCCAATACCCATGACATCAAAAGCCTCCCTAACATAAAGGGCCACCCCCCCACCTCTTCTCCCTTTCCTGTCCCTTCTGAAGAGCTTGTAGCCACCCAGTGCAGCGCTCCAGTCTCGCGAGTCATCCCACCACGTTTCCGTGATGGCAGCTACGTCATAGCTTTGCTGCTGTACCACGGCTTCCAGCTCCTCTTGTTTGTTACCCAGGCTGCGTGCATTAGTATACGTGCACTTCAGCTGGGCTAGTGAAGGAACCATTTGTACCGAATTTTAAGTCTGTTTTAAATTTTGTTTTCTAGACTAAAGCTAATACGTTTTGTAACCTCTCTAGAATGCATAGTGAAATCAAATAAATCTGAGAGTGGGTGTTTCATAAAAGTAATAAATCTGGATAAATTAGTGCTGAATTTCATGATCTCATCAGGATTTCTCTTTTTTCTTTTTGTTAAAGAAAAGGTATGAAAATGCCAGTTAAACTCTCCCCTTGTTTCCATTCATGCCCAAATACAAATGGGCACAGTTTTGTTGACCAGTTTTTACAGATTAACTTGTTTTTCACTGAAATGCTTTGGTTTCTGTTTCGAGATCTGATATCAAAGTTCTTGTGCTGGTTTGGGATGGGGTAGAGTTAGTTTTTTTCTCAGTAGCTGTTTTGGGGCTGTGTTTTGGATTTGTGCTGGAAAGGGTGAGGGGGTGGGGGTGACACAGCCGGGACAGGTGACCCCAACTGACCAAGGGAGTATCCCAGACCATATGGCATCTGCTCAGTCTATACAGCTCAGGGAAGGAGGAGGAAGTGGAGATGTTTGGACTGATGGCGTTTGTCTTCCCAAGCCACCATTACATGTGATGGAGCCCTGCTTTCCTGGGAATGGCTGAACACCTGCCTGCCCATGGGAAGCAGTGAATGAATTCTTGCTTTGTTTTGCTTTGCTTGCGTGCACAGTTCGTGCTTTACCCGTTAAACTGTCTTTAGCTCAACCCACAGGTTTTTTTTCACTTGGACTCCTTGATTATCTCCCCTGCCTCACTGGTGGGGGATTAAGCCTGGTGCTTAGGTGCCAGCTGGGGTTCAAATACGGCACTGCTTAAGCCAGTTTTGATGAAAAACATAACCTGTGCCTGGGTTTTTCATTTGTGTATGGGTGGCAATGATTCTTGGCTGTCAGTCAGGACTTGCCTGCAGCTGTATGCTTACCTCGTAGTTCTTAGTCAGTCTGCTTGGAACTGTATAATACCACAGGTGATGCTGAAATGAAGTGGAGCTTAAAATGCTTATATTTACTCTCCTTTTTCCTGTCACTTACATGTGCTTAGACTGCAGGACCAGGACATGTAGTTTGTAAAATAGGGTTGTCATTCTCTCGCTCTGGATTTTGGGGCGTCCTGAGTGATAAAGTTGGGCACAGATGTGAGTGTTATTCCAGTTGCCTCTCATCACTGGGTACTCCAGATATTGTACATATTTACACTTTCTTTCTGTTGCTCTTCAGAGCTGTCATTCTCTGTGTTAGAGTCAAATTGCTCTTACTGTAAATTTCATACCCAGTTATTGATTTTCTTTTCTAGAACTGGTTCATATTGTATTTATTTGTTAGTGCTTCAGTGAGGGTTTTATTTCAGCTTCTACACTTCACTTCCTTATGAAATGCCTGTCTTGATGTTTATTTGTCTTTCCAATCATTACTTCTACTAGGAAACTGTGATGAGTAGCGGATTGGTAATATGGTGTGGCTCTTGGGCTTTGATGCTTGGTAGGATTTTCAAAACAGAGCAATAACAGTTTGGAAAGAATATCCAGAACAGAAGTAGAATTTCCTGGTTTTTGCATTCAGACAGCAAAGAATACTCTTTTGTTGTCCTTCTTTGCTTCCAAGCAGCTCTCCCTAAAGAGCAGAAAAAAATGTCATTTAGATCTTCAAACAGTATTTATATTTTCTTATGACTGTATTGCCTGAATGAGTTCCAGTGCAGAAGCCTTTTTGCCCGTTTGCAAGGTGGTGTCTCTTGAAAGCAAGTGCAATGGTGGAAGTATAAAGAAATGTTAGAAAACACTAGCAGGGAAAATTGTTCTTGAATGTCTTTGGTAGAATCAAGGAAACAAATGAATAATAAGGCTTTTAGCCAGGTGTCTTCACCTGGAACCACTGAAATCGCTCTTTGCCATCTGTCTGGCATTACTGGAATATGTTTGGAAGGATAGTTGGGGGGATTAGCAGCACAAAATGAGGTGATAATTTTTCTTCTATACCCTCTGCCTTCACATACAAGTCCTTGAGGAAGGGAGTATTTTTGATTAGATGTCCTTTTTCTCTTGTTCTGCCTGTTTTCATCTGAGCCCCTGCATCGATGCTGTGGCTGAGAGCTTCCTCCCGCGCTCCTCTGCCTAAGAGCAGTTTGTATACCTATGCCAGGAATCTTGGATCAGTCAAGAAACAGCATTAATTACCTCATGCAGTAAATCCAAGTAAATCCATTGAGATACTTTGGATAAGATTCACACCTTCACATAAGTGAAAGTTGTTTTTCATCTAAAATGTTCCGTTCATTAGCAGTAGCCTTTGTCACATCATGTAGAGACCAGCATTCTGCTACAGAGAGCTCCTTCTTTTACATATCTAAATCTTCATCCTAATTTCTACAGCCACGAAATAGAGGGAGGCAAAATACCCTTCTGGTTGTGATGTTCTGCAGTGTTGGGTTTGGCATTGCCATACCTATTGTGCCTTTAACATAAGTAAAATGATTGAGCAACACTTAACTAAGCTGACTTGTTCTGGTAGTGGTGGGCCCTACAGTCCCCAGTGCAAGAGCTGCCCCTACTCTTCAGTTTTTTTAGTAGAAGACTTTTTTCAAAAGCTCCCCTTTTCAACTCTGCTTTGTCACTCAAATACTGATGGCAAGTTAACTGAAAATGGATTTTTTTTTCCACTTAGATGTTGAAATTTGAAATTCAGTGGAGAGAGTCAGGAGAGACCACAGCAGAAGTGGCACAAATAGTGTGATAAGCTCTGAAATGCCTCGGCAGAATATGAAATTGCTTTTGATTTCCTTCTTAGTTGGAACATGCGTAGAGATAGACTGCAGGAGCACAGGTGAAATAGTATCCCCCAAGCTGGGAAGAGGATGTCCTTCAACAGTACTTCCTTATATGTTCATTCTACATTATTTTTCTTCCTCTCTAAAAACTTCTCAAGATCTATTTTATGTGTTATTACCAGCATTTGGGTGTAGGACTGCCATGAAATTGCTGCCTCTGTAGCAAGTAGTGCTAATGAGAGGCTCAGTACTTTCTTTTCATATTTAAGGAATATTTTAGTGTGATGATAAAATGTGCCAACTTAAGCGGTGATATAAAGTAGAATTCTTGCCTATGTTATGTTATTAAGATTCCAAATATTTCTCGTAGAAGAGCAGTAGCCCCAGGTGTTATTTGTAATTGATTTTTCTAAATTTCTGCTTTTAAACTAGATACTGCACTGTTCGAAAACTTGAAGAGATTTTTCCTAGTGAGAAATTTGTATTTCAGTAGCAAATAGGTTTATGTCTTTTAACTTACATGTCTGAAATAAGCAGTGCACTTATCCAGGGCTTTCATTGTTTTTACTGTCAATATCAAGAATAAAAGAGGGAGCATGTACCAGATATTCACAAAATGACGGAACTTCCAGCTACCACACATCTCTAATACTCATTTTGCACCTGTTTCTATTGATAATCTTGTGGGCCTATAAACAAAAGCACTTGTGGTTTGGTTTAGTTGGTTAAATTCCAGGAAATCTGTGCATAAAGAGCATGTGTGTATTTTCCATATTTCCCCAGCTTTCACTGTTTTCCGAGATGAAGATAGAGATATAAAGAGACGGGTGTAAATATATCAGTCAAGGTGTGGAATTGCTGTTTTATCACTTTGGTTATTCTTTGCCATTTACAACTGTAGTTACCCGCTCTGTCTCGATGTACTGGAATTTAAAGCTGATTAAAATGCCAGACTTTTTTTTTTTTTTTTTCTAAAAGAGTCGTAGCACACAAACAATTGGAAATAACGTAATTAAGTATAGAATACTCAGCCTGTTGTTTTAGATGATGCTGTGGGGAAAAATGTTGTCTATACAAATAACATTACCAGTTGTCTCACTTAGTCAGCCAAGCAGGATGAAGACAAAGAATGGTAGAGGCTAATAAAGATACACCATCTAAAACTTTCTTCCTTACAGCTTCTACTTGTTTCAGTGGCTGCCTCAACAGTTATATTGATACCGCAGTGTCCGCAGTAAATATGCAAGTGAATTCTCTGGTTCATGTTCTGAAAGGATGATCATTAATTCTTGTGTAACTTAATTGTCCTTGTTGGATCCACGGGGTTCCTCCCTGTTGGTAGTGAGCTGATCACAGTTTGGAAAATGCAGAGTCTACTCTTTCACTTTAAAGGCATGAGAATTGCAATTATTTCTTTCATTGTCCTCATTTCATGTGTTCTAAAAATGAAATTAATATTCCTGTTGCATCACCTTTACATTTTCACAGCTACTAGCTGTCTACTAGCTTATCCTGAAGAGGAAGAGTAAAGGTCTCCTACCTTTCACTAACAGTTTTACAAATGCCGATCAGAGGTCCAGTAGGCTTGGATTGTTTTGTCTCTGTTTCCTGGCACATGGATAATAATGTTAGTCATCTGCCTTATGGCTTTTGCCTGCATTTAAATGACTTGCTTCACTCATCTCTTAGTTATTCTTGTGACAGCCTTTATTCAGGAGAGAACAATCTGCATTAGGTTAATTATTTCTTACTGTATTTTCTGTTTGCTAAAGTAATTAATAATATTACAGGACTAAGAAAGTAATTTAGAAAAGATTTTTGCTTGATCTTTGCTCTGATCTAGGCATTTCTGTTTCTTTGTCTTTTTCCAACATTGCATTTGTTCCTGAAAATGAAACAAAAAAACTTGATAAATGATATCGTGTAAAAGAAATGCCAGCTTCAGCCCATCAGGGTTCATTTAGTCTGAAAAATGACACTGAAATTTCAAAACGCTGCTTCTAGAACTAATAAAAAATGTCTCTGAGGGGAAACTTATTTATTTAATTCTCTGCTGCCAGATTTCGCTGGCAAACTTTATGTTTTGCCGTATGACCCTGGCCAAGCTGAAAATTTATTTCAGCAAAAGATGGACAGTAGTTCTGTTGGGATGGAGAAAAGCTTATGGATTATGCTTGGAGTTCTGTTGAAACCCTCATACTGCTGATGGTCAATCACCCTGTTGTCAGTGCAGCTTGACTGTGCTTAATTACGTCAGTTTATTATGCTGCCTGCGTGGAACCTTTCAGGGGAAAGCTGGTGGCTTGTTGAGGGTGTGTGTAAGGAGAGAATCTCCTTCCTTTGTGGAAACAGCTCCTCAGCACTTTTGAGAGGTTGCTGCTGGATGTAAAGTGTGGGAGATGCAGGTGTGGAATTCCACAGACTGTGGAATACTAGCAGACCAAGCAAGTCAGATGGAATAAAACATTTCAAGGACAGATATCCGTACTCTTTGGCTTTGCCTCAGAGAAATATGAATAATTCCTGGCCACTCAAAGAAGTGGCTAAAAATACGCATTCTGCATTCCATAGGACTTCAATGCCCTCCTTCCTGCCTGAAGCTTTGATCACACTTCACATCAACTTGCTATTATAACCAGTAGAAGAACTTTAGGTTAGGTGGTAAAAATCTCTAAATGGTTCAATGCAGAGTGAAAGGCATGACATTTTGATTTTTGGGGCCTAAGAGCTGTGTATTTAAGTGAATGCTACTGTCTTATCTATTTTTTGTAACATCAAGATATTTTAAAGAGATAATTTGGTATCTGACTCATCTTTCTCAACTCCTCACAAACTCTGGCTTTGCTCTGAGACCCCATCTGCAGTGCTGCATCCAGTGCTGGGGCCCCCAGCACAGGAGGGACGTGGACCTGTTGGAGCAGGTCCAGAGGAGGGATACGAAGATACCAGAGGACTTGAGCACCTCTCATATGAGGAAATGCTGGGGGAGTTGTTAAGCCCCGAGAAGAGAAGTGTCCAGGGAGACCTTACAGCAGCCTTCCCTTACCTCAAGGGTTCCTGTAAGAAAGGTGTATCAGACTTTTTAGCAGGATCTGTTGTGATAGGACAAGGTATAATGTTAGATAGAAGGAAGAAGTTTTTCAGAATGAGGGTGGTGAGATGCTGGAATAGTTGCCCAGAGAGGTGGTGGATGTCCCATCCCTTGAATGGAAACATTCAAGGTCAGGTTGGAAGGGGCTCTGAGCAACCTGATCTAGTTGAAGATGTTCCTGTGCATTGCAGGGGGATTGGACTAGATGACTTTTAAACGTTCATTACAACCCAAATTAATCTATAATTTGACAGTTGTCCTCTGAATGAAAATGTTTCATTGTATGTTCAAAGTTGATGTGGTTTTTTTCTAAAAAAAAAAAACAAACAAACCAAAAACAACAAAAAAGCCTCAAATTAAAAAAATAAAAAAAAACCTCAACAACAAAAAACCCCAACAAACACCTACAGAAAAAGGAAAAGCGACTCAAGTTAAATAAAAGAAGAAAAAACCACAACATTCAGGTAATAGCAGGCAAATTTCTCATTCATCCTTCTGTTACTGCTTGACCGTGAGTTGTGGCTCTTCTTTTCTTGTCTGTCCGTGTCCAGTGTGTAATTTTACAACATATTCCCTATTAATACACTCACATCCTAGCATGTTCCTCAGGTTTTGTGTGTCAGATTTAGGGAACAACAGCCTGGCCAGTAATATAGTAATATGTATGCCAGTCCAAGTGTCTGATGGATCTCTGGTCCATGAAAGCAAAGGCAGGAGGATGCCCTTGCCGCAAAAGATTCAGAGTCGTGAGTCAAGCAGTATTCAAACTCAAAGATTGTACAATGTCTATGTGTGCACAGGCGTATCTTTTGAGTGCTTTGTCTTCTCTATCCAAAATCTGTGGGGTGAGCTTAGGTCAAAATGTCATGCTGTATGTGGCAACAGTGTGGGCCAGAAATTGACATATTGTGCGTTTTATTTTAAAAACCAGAATTTATTCCAAAAGCTGGAGCCTTGAAAATAAATGAGTTGGCAAATCCTATTTTAATCTCAGTCTAGATGGAGCTATGGACAGCAAATTTTAACATACACTCCAACAGTTATTAAGGCTGCTCTCCTGACAAACAGTTTGCAAAATCAGTAGCTAAAAGTATTAATTATGCTATTATGTAATGTACATTTAGCTTTTCACAGAAGAAATGCTACAAATTCTGTTATAAATTAATAATAATACTAAATTTTTAATAACTTCCTTACAGCAACTTTTACAAGTGTGTTTTTTCATTATCATATTTGTTGCAAGCTTTAATAAATTAATGGCACAAGTTATTGCAGTATTGTTAAATTAAGAGAAATCGTGTTCCAAATATAACTGTCATTTACTGCTTAAAATTTGAAAATGTGCAGTGTAAAAGCATTCAGACATCAGACATCAAACTCAGATCACGGGCTGTATGTTTTCAGTGAGATGCACCTTTTCTAAACTTGTGTAGTTTTGCACAATACTGCGCTTCATGTTGTTCTCAGCTTTAGAGTGAATACTGGTAACTGCAGACTGGAAGCAATTGCAGTAACCCAAATATTCAGGTAATTCAAGCAGAGTCCCCAAACTAGAGAATGTAGCAGCCAGAGAGTAAACAGCTGAAATATAATGTGAAATAGCTGAAATTTAATATGACAGTCTCAAAACCCAGTGTTAAAAGACAGAGGACCTAATGCTCTCAAAGTGAAGAGAGACTGGAGGCATTGCAGAGAGAATGAAGCTTCTGATGGGACATAGTTTGTAGGCACTTACCTGTCAAGCAATGGTGCATCAGCACAAAACTATTGTAAGCATGAAGAGCTGAGCTAGTATTGAAGTTTTAGCATGCTTTTTTCCTCCTCTGTGCTGGTGTACAAATACATATTTAAAAATATTTCAATATGATTCAGAGATCTGAGCTTTGGTCCTTCGTAGTCAACCAAAACAAAAACCATTGTCTTTTTTCATCTGTCTCTGGCCTCAGTTTGACAATTTATTAGATTTGCTTTTTCATAGCAGGCCACATTATGGGGGAGAGAAGAGACAAGAAATGTTTTTTTCTGTAAAAAAACAGTATGGAAGCCCTACTGCAGTAGTCAAATGAAACTAAATATTCTGCTTATTTTTAATGAGTTATTTACAATCAAATAGAAAAACACTGAAGACCATACTGGCAAAGTCAAAGAAATCACCCGTAGGTGGGCTGATTTCACCATATGATAAAATAACACATTTCTGCTGTGGCACTTAGTGATTGATAATGTCATGTGAGAACAAAGCAATTAGGTTAATTTACACATTAATTAGTTTATTGCTTTCTTTTTGTTTGGTCTCTAATGCTTTTGTTTGAAAAATTGAGCACTTGCTGTTGCAGGGGTTTAATTTCACTAATTAGGTTCCAAGTGCAGACATTGCAACACCTGCCTTGTAAGTGAAAACATTCTGAGTTAATTCAAGCCCTCTGGTTGTTTAAAAGGACACTCCCAAGGAAACAACAGGAGGGGTCCCACAACTTACAGGCTATCTCTGTGTATAGCTGGGAATTTTTCTTGGGTTATGGGCCTCTGTTTGTGCTAGGGGCAGTTTTCCTAAGTTCATGTCTGGAGCTGTGCAGTGTTCAGGGGAGGAGGAGAGATTTTGAGCCTTTGGAAGGTGAGTGGTTCCTGGGAAATGGTGCTTGTGAAGCTCTCAGCCTTTTATTTTGAGATGATGGAGTGTGAGCTGTTTTCACTGAAGCAATAAATTAGCACTGGTGCTGGAATTCTTGTGTTGGTTTGTTACTTTTGTGTGGATCACGCTTCTGTAATGTTTCCTGAAAACTTTTTAGAAGAACACAATATAACCTTGAAAAAAACTGCTCGTAGATCGGTATCTTCAAGCATGGATATGTAGTTACATACGTGGTCTGGATTTCTTCATAAATTATGTCCCTGAATCCATTACATCCTCTCATTTATTGGTCATAAAAGAGGATTTAACATAAGAGCTCTCTTAATGTTAACATTAGGTTCCAGCTGTTGTATGTGATAATGAAATAGGATGAGTTTCGAAGTTGCCGTTTCCTCCTGACACGTTTATAAAGTTTGCTACATACCATGGGTGAATGGTATCCTCTGAATTTAGGTGCAATTGTTTCCTACTCCTTATTCTAAAACTGTTAGAGGGAGAAGGGATATACATTTGTTTAATCATGTATTTTTACCAAAATAAAATGTGTTGATTCCATTGAAGAGTATTTAAAGGTACCATCACTCAAAAAGCTGTGTTTGTGATTTCTGAGTATTTTGATGATATTATTCTTTAACTGACTTTTTATTTCACTATATGAAAATGTAGAGTTAGTGTTAAATTTTAGGATTACTAGTTGAAATTTCCTGAACACCCACACGGTTTTAACTACCTAATTCTTGAATGGGGCCTCCCTTAACTGCTCAGCTCCTCCGACATTTTATTCTTCTTTTTCTAAGTGCCTGGCATTTATCTGCCATCTAGTCCTGTAGGCATGTGCATTTTTGCTAATGGAGGAATATGTGTGTGGCTGTAGCGTGATAACCTGTAGGATGATTATTAAGATGCCTGTATCTGATTTTAAGCCCTGGCATGGTCAGAAACTTAGACATTTCTATAACTGAACCCAGTCCAGGAAGAGGTCCCTGAGTCACCTGATGAGGGGGAAGATGCTCAGGGCTTGGGATGTGGTGAAAGTAAGCAGAATGCTGAAGGTATTTTGGGGTATTTTAGTAAATATTGATTGGATCTTTTAAAATCTGTTATGCATCTCAGATGAACCTCTCGGCCAACACAAGGGATAATGAATTGCTTGCTTGCTCCACAGAAGTGTTCTTAATGCTTAATAGCTCATCAAAAGATAATATCTTGGGTTAGGCAGTAATAATATGATTAGGTGTTTCCCAGGTCTTTAAAAAACAATTAAGACAGGTCTTGAAGTGAGTGGCTTGTCTCCTTTACAAAATATATGAATTTTCCACCTAATTGTCTGGTCTCACCGGAAGTCCATCTTTGCTGTCTTACCTGTGTCTGTGAATTCTGCTTGGCACTAAGCAAATATTCCTCCTGTCCTTTTGGCTTTTAGGGGATTTAACCTTTCCTGTTAGCCTACCTATCTTCCCACTAAAGCCTATGCGAACAGTTCAGTACCTTCTTATTGAGCACAGAAAATTATTTGCCTTTTTTTTTTCTTCTTTCATTTAAAATAGACATAATTTTGATCAGGATTTCATAAAGTTTTGATCGCAAAAAATACTACCTGTAGTAGGAAGCATTTGACAATTTGTTTTTAAGTAATGAAATCTAGTTTGGTAGCTTAATGAAAGGAGTTGCGCTACTTGTGCTTCTTGGAAGGCAGTCATCATATCCAATATCCACTGTGAGTTTACATCGCTTTTTTTTTAACCTAGTAAAAGCTTGAAAGTTTTATGTTGCATCTGCACATTTTCTAAGGGAAAGACTGAAGCATTTAGAGCAAAGGTGAAGAGAAATGTTGTTCTGATCTAGAAGGTGACAGTGACAAAACGGATTCCCCCCAGCAGTATCGAGTTTTCTGGACACATTTCAGTGCCTGTTGTTAATAGATTAGATCAAAATGTTGCAGTTCCAGTCCCAGGTCAGCTGAGTTGGTCAGTTCTGTGGAGTGGATTTGGAGTGAGATTTGGAGAGAACACCAAGTATCTTTAGCTTTAGTCTGTACTGAGGCAGCATCCAGTCAGAAGTGTGTAGTTTTTATAAACACTGCAATGTCTGCAGGGAGATATATCCTTTGCCCAAGTAAAATAATCACAGGGTTGGAAGGGAGCTTAAAGATCATCTAGTTCCAACTTCCCTGCCATGGACAGGGACAGGCAAGCTTTCTTTTGTTTATATCCTGAACAGAGACACAGCCATAATTAATACTTGTAAATAGTTTCAAGAATGATCTCCTGCTGATTTGTTTTTTTGGGGAGGCAGAGGGGAATTTAAAATGTCTGAAGCTACCAAAGTCTTAGTGCCAAGCCAGCTTCATTTACTTTTGCTGGTTTGTCTTTAATGCATTACTTACTACTGCACTGTTATTTGAAAGTGAAAAAGCCTCACTGGTCTTTTCCAAGGAGCTTTTTTAAAACATTATCTGGTTATTCTTTGGTGTTACATTATCATATTTTTTCACATTTAAATTTTCCTAATAGATTCCTGGAGGAAGAAAAGGGCTGAAGCTTGAAGTGTTGTTATGTGCTAGATCAAGGGATATAAACAGACCTCTTAACTCCTGTGGAGTTTAGAGAAAGGAAAGAAATGCTTGACAGGCCTTTAACAACTGTACTTTACAAGCAGCTGAAAGATGGAGAGCTTTTTAAATTTTTTTTTTTTTATTTTTTTAAAAGATTTGATTCCATATTTCTTGATCACCGTGTTCTAGCCCAAAGGATGTCTTCATTACTGTGATCTAAACCTTGGAAAGAAAAGCAGTTCTAATGGAAAAGGTCGACAGTCTCTTAACTTACAGCAGCACTGGCCACTGGAGTATTTATGCACACTTGTGTGTGGGCGGAGAGTTTGATAGTGACAGATACTGGACATTATTTCTCTAAATGGCTGACCTTGAAAAATCACAGCATCAGGGTACCAATAAAGGATACACAGTTCTAAAAGCTGTAAAATATTAAGCAACATGTACCTTATGACACACTGATGTACGAGATTCCAAGATCTTATGCCTACAACCTCTGAAGCACTCTCTGTTAGAACAGAAGCAATGTTGAGAAATTGTGTGAGACAGAGAGAGGTAGAAATTTTGATGCCAAAGAATGCTAATGTGGGTAATTAGGCAAGACTTTAAGTTCTGGTTACTTCTCTATCCTAGTATTGCAAAGCCCGTGTTTTCAGAACTGAGTGAGGAGTTTGCCAGTTTTTGTCCTCCTTGACTAGATCTTGAGAACATTTAGGCACCTAGCAGGACGCTATTTTATATGGTCATTGTAATATTTAGGAACATGCTTTTAAAAGTCTGTACCTTAATTCTGCTAAATATGGTGAGGGGCCTTTCTTTTTTTCCGAAATATGTCCACATAATTCAGTTGTAAATTGTTTGGGATAGAACATGTCTCTTTGCTAGATGAGATTAGTAGGGGATCACTCAGGGATTAAGATTCAGTCTGAGATGATAGCAGGGTTTCACAAGTAATGTACTTGGTTTTAGGAGAGCCATAGACTGCTTTGAGCTGAATTTTGGAAGTATTTGAGGTAGGAAGCTTTTCTTCTAAAAATCAGAAGCAACTGCTCTGACATGTGTGATGTGGTCCAATGGAGCGATCTTTATCAAAATAGTAATTATTTATTTTTCCAAAGGAAGAAAATCTCTTTACTGTTGGTGAGGAAAAACAAAATTCTGGATGGGAGAGAGAAATGTGGATTGAAGGCTCTCTAGATTAGTACGAAATAGGATTTCGGGACGTAACCTCTGTATGAAACTAAAAACATTTTTCTTCTAATGTAAAAGGGTGTGTTTCTGATGGGCCAAGCTATGGACAAATAAGAACTACTTGTTTTTCTGAAAAATTTGTGAAGACCAAATTTTTATGAATTTAAATATGAGTATGTGTATGACTTCTACAACTATATATATATATATACAGAGCTATAAAAATACATATGTGTATGCATGGTATCTTTATTTATGAATATATACACACCCAGCTGCACATTTAAATACTGGAAATTAGTGATTTAAGGCTTTTTCTAAGACCCTGCTGAAGAAGATAAGCCCTCAGAGAAGAAAGAAGGTGTGTTCAGCTCTTGTCATAGGGTCTGGGGTCTTTTGCTCTGCTTTCAGAGCCTTCCTGATGCCAACAGTGTTACATGAGTTCTCTTCTGTTAAGCTGATATCAAGAGAAGCAGACTCAGGGGAACCAATTGTATTAGTTTAGGCTAATTCTGCTTTAGCAACATCTTGAGCGCTGCTGATGAAAACTAAGAAGATTAAAGTCCACATAATCTGGAGATCTTTATGTAAGTGAAGTTTGAATTACCATAAGCTCTTCAAATCATTGATCTGAGGATCAGCAAGAAGGGAAGAATAACTTTAACAAGCTCAGGCTGCAAATCCATGTCTTTGGGTCCTTTTTTTTTTTTTTTCCTTTTTCCTCTTTTTTTTTCTTCTTTCCCCCCTTTTTTTTCCTTTTTTCCTATTTTTGTTTAGTAAAATCCTTTAAGAATTCTTTAGCGTAAGAAAATTTTTTTTGTTCTACCTTCCTAGGGAAAAGGAGCTTTCAGAGGAGCTGCACAACTGTGTCTCTTACTCAGTTAACACGTGGTTGCATTGGATTGATGAAGGCTATTAAATACTGAAAGCCGCTGATTGATTATTTTAATGCTAGCATACGATTTCAAGAAGGACTGCTTTTGAAATAAGAAGCTGCCTTAATGGCAGTACCATTTTACTGACTGTGGATATTGTAGCTTCTCATTCTTTGTATCAATTAGAAGTGAGGGAATAGATTTGTGGTGCTCAGTGGATGTGTCCAGATACCAAAGAAACAAGCGAAGTACCATGGAGTTGCACAGGTTTTCACTGTATTTAACATTTACAGACTTGCAGCAACTTTTCTGTGGATTTTCTGACCTCACAGTGGTAGTAATTCTGTCATTATGTTCTTTTGTCTGTTATCATTCATGGCTCCATAGCCATGCTCAGGGATTTGAGGTGACATCTATATGGGATGGTAATTCGGTGCACATCTGCGCCACTGACATCTTCCAGAATGGAATGGTCCCATCCAGTTTGCCTGTAGTGACAACCAAACCATGCCAGGGAATTGTTTGAAAGAGTGATAACAGGGTTGGGTCAAGCCATTTCAGAAGCATTTTGAAACTGACTTCCAGTGCCCAGAACATTTGCAGGTATGGTTTTATTAAAGTAGGAACTTAGCCTACGTGTATGGCAGGCAAATTTAGAGCTCAGACTGGAGCCGTGTATTTAAAAGTGGCCAAATTACATTTCTGAATTATTGTACGTTGATAGTATTATATAGTTAATGTTGTGGCTTAAAGGAAATACATTGTCTTTAGTCATTAAAATAGACCTTTTGAGGCTTTTTTCCAATGGCTTAAGAAGTTTGTCACAGATAACATTTGCCTGTGAAATATTTTTATTACGATGAATGCATCTTAGGAAGGTGGAGAGGTCTGGCAGTCTGTAGGGAGCTCCTGTATTACCAGTCAAGGAACCAGCCCCTACTCCAGCTTCAGAGGCTGAGATGTTTTACTAATAAAGTGAAACTTCTAATTTAGGAAGAAAGGGGTTTTCTTTTTTCCCCTTGCTGATCTCTACTGCTGCTTTGAGATGAATTGCAGTGGATTACCGTAATAATAATGTAACAGACCACTTGGATGCTGTTAATAATGAACTTGATGCAATACCATTTCTGGAATGAATTTTAAATGAGCTTCATTTTTCTGCAGCAAGTAGAATGAGTTGTATCAGAGAGTGAAGAGTTTTCCTGTCACATATCAGTTAAAGTACCTCTGAACTATCAGGAAGGACTGTATAATCTGAATGCTCTGTTTATACCAACTCTGAGTCACCATTTTCAAGTAGTGATTGAGTCAGATTTTAAACTCTTAGGACTGTGAATGGTAATATGTTATTATGGTGCTTTTCATACTTTAGTACAAGATTCTGTGTTTGAAAAGATGGTAATTTTGTGTGTTGAGCAATGTGATATCAATGTAAAGCCCACTGAAGTAACTGAAAATATTTCCTTCATTTGAAATTCAGAATTGCTACATTTCCAGTACATCTATAGCTTACACATAAACACTGTATCTGTTCCAGAGAGGAAGATAGTTTTCCAAGAATACTGCTTATTTCCTCGTCACTGGGGAGCAGGGCATGGCTGGTGATACCAGCTTCTTCTCCCTGATGATGTGCAGTTAAAGACTCTTTCTGGGAGACAATACATCTTAAATTGGTCCTTTCTCAAGGCCAGGATGGGACCCTCATAGGATGCCTGTAGAGGACTATGACGAAGATAAAAACTTCAGTGAGACTTGCCAAGTGCATGTGCAGAATGTTCTGAGGAATAATCCATCTTCTAGACTGCAGGCACTAGGTGGGAAAACAAGAGGACCTTGTTTCATCTTAATTTAAATAATGTGCTTTTCTGGATACATAAATCTTCTGCAAGTGTAGATTCCAATACTTTGAATACGGCTTCTTTTATAAACCTTTAAAAGTGGCCCACGTTATGATACTTCATTTTCATAAATTGTTTTTTCTCTGTATGATTTATACCTTTGGTCTTGTTTAAAGGCTATAAAACAGCAGTGGTTTAATATCCTTTAATCAAAAGCAACTTCACCATCCACCTCAGATTTTTATTTTAAAGGATGCAAAATACTCTACTCAAAGAGGTTTTAATGCATTTTAAAATTAAAACAAACTAATTTTTTGGTTTTATGAGAATCTTGAAGAGCCTGAAATTTTAGTTCCATTGTCCATCATGAGGATCTGTCCATATGTGTGATCTCTGTGGTAGATTGCTTGATCTAATGTGTTGGCTTTACTGCATATTCCACAGCCTGCAAAATATGAAAATGAACCATCCGTAAAAGATAGCTACAGTATCCTAATTTCCATTTTTTTTAGTATGGCAGTGGGATTTGCTTGTCTTAAGAAATCACCTTAATCTGTTTTGTTTTGTGGATCCTATGAAGCCAAAGCTAAGGAAAATTTTATGTGGGAAAATATTCTTTATCCTTCCAAACTATGGCAGAATCAGTTTTGTGTTGCATAAAAATTCAAATGGAACAGAAAATTGGAGCAATACTTTAAATGAATAATAATTGTCATTTTCTTCACCGCTTATGCTAGCATCTTTAATTGCACTGAGTTAATTTAGTATGACTTTCTTCATCATGGGAAAAACTCTGTTAGATAACTTGCTCTGATATTAAAGGAAGATAGTGTGTATGCAGCAAAATAATGGTCTTTCATTACCTTTAAAGTCCATCAAAATCTTTCTGTGTCTTTAATGGGTTCTCAACCACGACTTACTGTTGTTTTGTTTCATGTTCTGCTTATATAGCTTTAGTAGTAACTAAACCTGAGTGCAGATTAATTAAATTCTGTATTCTATTTTATACAATAGCAGGTACATGTTATGTCACTGGGCCAGCCCAGAAGGGAGTATTTTTATTTTTTTTTTTTTCAGTTTTCTTTTCTTTCTGAGTTCTAAGTCAAAGCACATGGAAGACTGTGATTTGATTTAGCTTCTGAAAGTGCATGACAGATTCATTTTTTTGTATAGCTGAACTGAAATAAAATGGACCTGTAGAAGTTTTGCCCATAGGATATTTTGTTTTAAGAAAATGGCTTTCTTTTGAAGGGCATGAGCTAGAGCATGGGTTTAATTCCTGTAGAATATGGTCCTTTTATAAATGTGTATTTTATTGCTAACACCATAAGGCTATATGTATGTTATAAAGGCTGTTCATGCTAGCAGGTTCAAAAGGTGAATGTATAAGTGTCTTTAAGCTCAAAGGAATTACCACCCCCCAAATTATTAGTTCTTTTTCCTATTTTAGTGTTGACCTTTCTGTTTTCTCTCACAAGGAATCTATCCCTGAAGCTGTCGAAGGAGGTGGAGCAAGGAGAAGCCAGGTACCCTCGTGTTAGCCAGCTGGCTGGCAGCCCATCTGTGGAGTGGCCTTTCACTGGTCTGGAAGAAGGTGGAGGCATTGAGTCTCTGCCCTTCAGATTGATGCTGCAGGACTGCACGGCTGTAAAGACGTTGCTTCTGAAAATGAAGAGGGTTCTTCAAGAGGTAATCACCCACTTATTTGTTAGATTAATATCTTTCAGCATTAATGAGCTAAGCAGCAGAAAAGGGTCAGTAAAGTTTATGGACTTGATGTCTTTTAATATGTCTTGAATATATGGAATTGATGCAGAAGTATAAATATATGGTGAAGGTCAGGAAGTTTATACTTTAGCAGAATTTAAATGATCCTGCCATCTTGGTGTCCAGAGTGTAAAGCTTCTTTTGAGCTTTTACCAAAAAGGGGACAGGGGAGGCCAACTGCTTCAGGTCAAAATACATTGTACTGTTTTCTTCCAGTATTTTAGAGCTTTTCAGTTTTCTTACTACATTTGTTATCCGTTATGAAAGCCGCACACAACTCATTTAGAGGAGAGATGCAGAGAAAAAAAAATTCTCCTAAGTAACAGTACTAAAAGGTTGCCAGATTGAGTTTGTAAATGATGTCTGAAATCAGATTTTGTAGGCCATTCAATGGGCCATTTCCTAATAATTTCAAGAGTCCTGACTTGTCCTGTCGTGCTATATTCTCCTACTTCCTCTATGGACTGCTGGTATTGCTTTGAAAATTTTCTTTTGTATCTGTTTCTCTTTAGAAATTTAGAGAAATCAAATTATTTGGATTTTTTTTAATATACTTTCCAGCTGTGGAGCCCTTACTCAGGTATACGCTCTGAACTTTCATCTTCATGTTAGTGGATTGAAGTTTGCATTACCTTTTTGAGCTACAAGAAAGATTTTTGGTTTTGTGTTTTTGTTGTTGGTTTTTTTTGGGTTTTTTGTTTTTTTTTATCTATATAGTTCATAGAAATACAGACTAATTTAGGTTTGGAGGGCTCTCTGGAGGTCCACCTTCTCTACCCAAAGTAAGGCCAACTCAGAACAGGTTGCTCAGGTCCTTGTCCACTTAAACTTTTGGTACCTTAAAGGCGTCTCAACATCATCTCTGGGTAACCATTCCAATACGTGACTACATCACTGAAACTTTTTTCCTGAAGATGAAAACAGAATTTCTCTTGTTGAAACTTCATCATGTAATAAAGACCAAAAATAAACTGGGGGGTTTTACTGCTCACTTCTTGGTCGTCTCTATCGAAATTCAGCCGTTGTCCTGTCTGAAAAGGTTTGTCAAAGGTTTGGCCGTGGTAGTTTGCAATTAGTCCTCCTAAACAACATGGTTTTTGCTAGCTGGCAAGCCCCAGGCTTTCCAGTTTCCTTCAGTTAACTAGAAGCTTGATTTGTGCTATATGGATCCTTAATGCACTTCTGAATTGCTGAATCCAGAATTGAAATCATTAATTCCCCATTAGTTGCTTCTTATACGGTGTGAGAATATAGAGTGAACTTAAAGGATTTGTAGCCCACTATAACTGGAATTAAATAAGAATTATGATATTATATGACATAGCAGTTCTAACATTCAGGTGGTGATATTGGCAGCATTCTCTAGTTGCTTCTAGTCTGAATAATTCTATAATGCTCAGGAAAGGTCTTTTTTGCTGTGATGGTAACACTTACACTTACACTTTGTTACCATGACAGTAAGCGTAAGAATTTTAGTTTTAACTTACACAGCTCCATTAAACGTGTGTAAGAATCTACTGTTCTTTTCTGTTTGGAAATATGTTGTACCTTTCAGTACTTCACTGTTAAAGTCATTCCCCAAGTGATCTCCACAAAAGGAACATAAAGTATTTCATGTGTCTCACCAGCATTTCATGTCCAGTTACTAATACCTCCTTATGTAACTCGTTGTTTTTATTTTTTCATCTTAATCATTCAGTCTTTTACTTATTTGTTCTTTTGTACTATGTAATTTTCATCTCCCCAACTGACTGTAACACAGTGGGTCTCTGTAGTTTTGGTCTTGCCCTATGCAATCAAAATAGCCTTTTCCTAATTCTGCATTTGGATGTCCATATGTGCTGTAATTTACCTCGAAAGAACCTGTGTACTTTGGACAACCAAGGACATGACCTTGAAATATGTTAGAAATTTATATTGAAATGACACAACTTGATTATCTTCAGAAATTCAGACATTTATACGTTTATGTCACTTTTAAATTATTAGTGAAAGATTACAGGAAAATATAATCTCATAAAATTGAAATATTGTATTGAAGAATCTGATAAATAAGTCATCTGAGCATATTTAGCAGACAGTTTCCATGGAGAGGGTCCCTTACTTCCATTGCAGCTAGATGTAATTTTTTCATCCAAAAATCACTTCTGCCCCAACCAATATTATAAATCAAACTGAAAACAGTACAGAACAAAAGACGTGAAAGAAAAATTCTTTCCTTACCGTGGAATGCTCGGGCATTTTTAGATGTAGTCAAACATAGTTTCTGGCAGTCTCGTATAGAATTGAAATATTTTGTGCTTGCAAGAGTGTAAAATAAGATTATATATTTATAAAAATAATAATATGTCACATGTTTTCATCTACTTTAAAAATATACAAAGCATACAAGCTTCAGGGGGAAAATTACATGGGTTACCAGAAAAAAAAGTTGCAGTATGCCTGTTTTATAGCTGATATTACCCATAGAAGAAGGAATTACAGTAGTGTACACCTCTTTATTGAAAAATAACATGCTAATTGAGTTAAAATATTAGCCCTGTTATTCAGTGTAATCCTTCTTCTTAAGCACTGAGCACTGCTTCTAAGGAATAATTTAATTATGATCTGCCAAAATGTAATACTAGCTAGTAAAATATGCTTTTTTTTTTTTGGTTGCAGTTGCTTGTAATTGAAGAAACTAAATGGAAAAACTGCATGCAATGTATGCTGTACTGTGCTGTAGACTTACAGGCTTGTTATTAGCCTTATCTTGAATAGGGAAATTGAAGACATGGCAGTAACTTTGAAGATTGAGAATTTTATTTAGTACAAGGCTAATGAATGATTGTTCAATTAAGAGAACTAATTGCCATTTCACTTTCAGTGAAAAAGGCTTGAAAATGTCTAGTAATAATTCTTTATGGTTTTGGCCATGCAAGGCTCATAAGGCAGATTGTTCCCCAATGTTTTGGGAAACCTCATTGAACAAAGCTGGATAGTCTGGAGGGCCCTTGGCATGTGAGGAAACTTGGTGATTTGCCAAGTGCTCCGGAAGATCTCTCTCAATCTCTTCTGCAGCTTTTTCTCATGGATGTTCCATTTCTGACAGACAAATCTGCAATAAATTGTGTAACCAAGACCTGTGGGATGCATAATTTCATGAAAATGTATTACCAGAGTATTACCTGTATTACCCAGCATGGGCAGCCTGATAAAAGCCACTTCAGCACAGCAGACAGTACAAGCTGTTTTGCAGCCCATCCATGATTTCTTGGTCTCCCTTTTCTCTCCAGCTCATGGATGTTTATTTGGACTACTTGGTTTTTTTTGTTGTTTTTTTTTTTTTTCTCAAAGTCTTTATTGTCCTGACCTTTTTGTCAATAATAACTCCTCTCGTTTGAAAGAGAGAAGACAAGAAAATAGGAGTTGGATGGGTGAAATTGGGAGCTTTGTCCGCTCCTAAGAAGTGGATTCTTTACGTTCTGACTTCAGACAGGCCTCTCTGCTCTGAATGGCTCTTCAACTTAATCTCTGTCATTTTTTTCTTCCCCATTTTCAGGGGGAAAGTATAGAACAATTGATGTTCTATATTTTCTATGGTTTATAACATTTCTAGCAACTGATTGATTGTGTTTAGCCAATGAGCTTCTGAAAACTAGACTGTAGCTTCTTTCTCACTCACTGCTATCAGCGATAATGAATGCCTTTTAACCAAGCAGTATGCTGGCTTTCTTGTACTCTTCTAGATGAGAATGAAATTTCCATCTGTTAACTTTTTTATGGCTTGAGTTATAGCTGGCTTAGGCAATGTTGAAGGCTGGCTCATCGAGGGGACATTTAAGGGCTTTGCCTTTTCTAAAATCTTTGGTAGAACATTTCAGGTGGAGACATATGAGCAAAACTTGTATGGTCTTGGCTTTGTGCCTAGCCAGAGAATGTCTTTATGCTGAAATAAACATAATGGAAAAATACAGTTGTATTGGGAAGGAATCCATTTAGTCAGTGATAATGGGGTTTTGTTCAAACTTTAGTTGTTGAGCTTGTTGATTAATTTTATTGAGTGCCATAATAAAAAGAAAATCTTTAGGCTTGTAGAAACAAGGTCATATTTTCTATGTATTCTTTATGTAATATATTGTTTATCAGCTGCATAATTCTACTTTTAGATATTTTTATGGGACTATCAGAAGTGATCTTACTGGTTGCTAATCTAGAAAATTAAGATACGTTGTCTATATGTTTATATAATTTGGAATATAAATTATTCAGCCCATGCTTTTCTTTGGAGCTCTGCAAGACACTATGCAGGCTATGGAGCTTTAGCTAATTGCTGCAATTAGCAATAGGACTAAGTCACTTTGGACATAGATTGCATACTGTGTTTTACTAATTAATCATTTATTTTACTGAGGGAAATTGCAACTGCCTATGGCTGTCATTAAAAGTTAATGTGTCCAGTACAGTGTCTTTAGATTACACTTGGAAAAAAAAAAAAACAAACCTCAAAAAAAAAAGAGAAATGTGGAAAATTATGTCAAAATTGCTGTGAGACTGGCCATTAGGGTTGCCTGAGATTAGTGGGGCAGAGTGATACCACTCAGGCGGCAATTAGTCTGTCAGATATCACTGGCTGCATTACTTCTCCCCATGCATCTTTCACCTCATCAGTAAAACAAGCATAATTATAGAGTCCCCTTTTCTGCTGCACTTGCAGTCCACTGATGGAAAGTACTGAGAGAATGCTAATTGCTGTTTGGATATTTTGTAGTCTGGTTGCTGGTCAATATGGAATTGGCCTTAAACTATGGTTTTTAAGGACATTAAAGCATTTCCTTCAGTCTGCTGTGAAATGTATTATATTTGCTAATATTGTGTTAGCCACTCTAGGACCAATTGCAAGTTTAATACACTGTAGAATACTGCAGGTTTTCTTCCTTTAAGTAACTTTGTAATTAACCACTGTAGCATTGCTGATTTATTCAACAACTCTGCATTTAACACAGTCCCTTTTATCAAGTAATTCATGCTGGAAATTGGTAATGCCTTCATTTCATGGTATGTTGACACTGCATATACTCATAAATTTAAATAACTAATAATAAAAATGTACTAGATTTAGTAATAGGATTTAAATTTATCACGTTAAATTGGCTTTTTCATTTGGAAATATACATTGGCATAGCCATGCCCAGCTGGTTGCAAAGACAGGCAGAACACCCCATTGTTGCACTTCGTGTGTTTTTTTCCTAGGAATATATCTCAGAGTAGTGGAGAATATTGGGAACAAGTGGATATAATCAGGGTTCACTTCAGCAGTGAAGATGTTCTATTCTAAGACTGTCCATTATAAGGTATTTAATAACAATGCACGCACCCAATGTTGGTTATTTAGTTAGACATTCTCAAGGTACAAGAACGCTTCTGTCCATTCCATGTGATGCCACTCAAGTGGATCTGCTCCATGGCTTTCCTTGGAACCAAGCTGACAGGCCTGTAGTTTCTGGGAGCCTCCTTCCAGCCCTTCCTGTAGAAGGGCATCACATTTGCTAACCTTCAATCAACTGGGACCTCCCTTGGGAGCCAGGACAGCTGGTAAATGATTGAAAATGGCTTGATGAATGCTTCCACCAGCTCCCTCAGTACCCTTGGGTGGATGCTGTCTGGCTCTGTGGACATGTGCATGTCTATGTGGTGTCACAGGTTGCTGGCCATTTCCCCTTGGATTATGGTGGTTTCATTCTGCTCTCTGTCCCTGCCTTCCAGCTCAGGGGTCTGGGTTGTCCCTGAGGACAACTGATCTTACTGCTAAAGATGGATGCAAAATGGCATTAAGTTCCTCATCCTTTGTCACTTTGTTTGCTGCCGCATCCAGTAAAAGCTAGAGAGTTTCTTTAGGCCTCCTTTTGTTGTTAATGTATTTATAAAAACAATTTTTTGGTTGTTTTATATGATAGTAGCCAGATTAGATTCTAGTTGGGCTTTGGCCCTTCTAATTTTCTCCTCGTGTATAACCTCATGAAGTCTTTGTAGTCCTCCTGAGTTTCCTTCTTCTTCTTCCAAAGATCTCAAACTCTTTCTT
>VZTF01003561.1:1242335-1284112 GCA_013397755.1 Cnemophilus loriae | reverse complement strand
TTTTTCTTCTTAATCTCTTTGCGCACATGGGGTGGGCTGTTCCTGTGCCGTTAAGATTTCTTTCTTGAAGAATGTCCAGCCTTCCTGGACTCCTTTTCTCTTAAGGATCTTTGTACTTTACAACAGATGCTCCTGGACAGTGTGTTAATTTGCTGGCACTCTCTGAGTGCTTTAGAGTGTGAGGTTACAGGTTGGGATGGGCACACGGCTCTGGGCTCCTGTGGAGTCACACTAATTGCAGCTCAACAGAAAGACCTTCTGAAATGGTTCATCTCAGTTGTCAGTTTGTCATTGACCATTCTCATGTTGAAGTTCTTTTGAAAGCTGCATTGATAATGTTTTTGAGCCACACTTTGAGATTATCCGTCTGAAATGAATACCCTTAATTTTTAATATTCAAAATGTAAAATTTCTCCATTTCTGTACTGTTTGTTCTGCCGCTGTGGCTTAATCTTTGTAGATTGCATGTGTCTGTGCTGCAGCCTCACTGAAACCAGACTGAGCATGAAACGTGTTCTCTTCCACATGTAGAGGTGGTGGTGATAGAAGTCCATGTATTCAGAAGGCAAGTGATGAGTTCTTTCTTATTTCTCCTGTGGTTGCCTGAGTGAAACATTTTCATACGGCAGGGCGATGTGCTCCGGGTCAGCACAGATTTGCATAGAATGTGCCCCAGCCTCCTCAACAAGCCGGGTCTTACCGGCACCCTGCAGAGAGGCATTAAAAATAGTAACCCTGTTTATACGTAATGTCCCTACATCAGCAGTTCTATGCAATTGTCTGTGATTAACCTGTGGCTGAAGATCGCAAAATTATAACTGTTGCAAAACTGAAACCATTTTCTCATTTAGTACTTTCATGGTTTTGATCAGTTGCTGCAGGTCAGTCAGCTAAATCCCACCCCTCACTCCGTGGCAATGGGGCTGATCACACCAATTGTATTTTGTGATAAATCTACAAATACCAGAAAGTGCATTGCAAAATAATGAGCAAGCGGTGGAAGAAATCCAGAATGTGTGCCAGAGTCTGGAGAAGGAATTGATTATACTAAGTTGTTAGAGCTCATGAATAATTGGAGTTAAATGACAGAGGGTAGATGGAAGAATTTCTGATAAGAAAATGTGTAATACTGCCAGATCTAACAAATTTCCCAATAAGTTACCCAATTATCCATTTTTTTTAGGAAAAAATAATTGAAAATAGGAGTGCGATGAAGATGAGTGCACAGCACCTAAGCTTCATTATAATTAATTTTCCTGCAAATTTATTATAGTTATGAAAATACCAACTCATCAAACAGTTTTGTAATTTACAAAGAGCACTTCATATGAGGTTTATAGCTGGTGCCATTACCTTCAAGTCCAATAGGTTAAAACCAAAAAGAATTGTCCTCATCTAAATAGTCTCTCAACTTCTGAAGCTGTACAGTCCTGTATTCCCCCTATATTAAGATTTTTTTCTTCCTCATGATAGGTTTCAGAGTTTTCCTGACAATGAAAAATGACTGGTTCTATAGATAAAGCAGTAAAACTGGTAATACACAACTGTTGCTGAAAATGGATGTTCAAGAAGAATAAAATGTAGCAGATAAAAATATAGGTCTAATACTCAGGCAGTGGAGTGCCAGCTGTACATTTAGTTACCCATTTCGATATTTGTATTCCTATATGACCATATAGATGATTCTGCAGAATTTAAATGTGATCTCCTAGTTATCACTAATGCCTTGATCATCCAGAATTTCTGAAACAAGTGCTAGTGTAGTCACAGGAGAAATTCTCACAGTTTGTAGCATAGCTCTGTGCTGCAGATGTGTTTAATGTTTTCTCTGCACAGTGCATTCCATTACTTTGCAGCGCAGGTTATCAGAACAGTGCTGATCATTTTTCTAGTGGAAGAAAGAAAAGATAGGAGGAATGCTGATACAGCATGCTTACAGCTGAGCACCCTGATCTAGCAGATATCGTCTCTGCTCACTGCAGGGGAGTTGGACTGTTTTATGATTCTATGATTTTGACAGAAAATAATAGTGCTGATTTTGTGTAGTCTGGCTCCACTTGAATTAATGAAGATGAAGTGGTTTGTTTGAAGGCTCCCATGATGAATCCAAGTGACAGAAAAATAAACAATTTTTTGGAAAAGGATTTAGAAATTGCTCATCTGGGATATATCCTACACCTGTGTTTGTAGTTGTCCAGAGCCAGTTGGTAGGCCACATGTATTTTTCATGAGCATGTGGTGAATCTAAAGAAATATTGCATATGTCCCACAGTCTGTATTTTGTTCCCTTATGTACCTTAATATTACAAATACAGCAGTTCTCTGCCTCTGGTCAGAGACTCAGCTGGGTGTGAAATAGCACAGGTGTATTTAATCCATCTGGTACTTGGCGCCTTGTCAGAATGCTGCTCTCTTCATCTTTCTTTCTTTTTACATTTTTGTGTTCATGGTGAGTTCCCTTTACAGAGCCAATAGTCATCCACGTAATGAAGAGCTCATGGGTGTAACATGCAAAATTAGCTCATGCCTAGAATTTTTTTTTCAATTTAAATTGAAAACTCTACTCTGTTTTCCCTCCTGGACTCAACAAAAAGTGTTGAAAAGTTGTCAGGTAAAAGCAATATACTCATTTGCAAGCTTAAGAGGAAGATTCTTCTTTTCATCAACAGCTCTTGTGTCAAATGTCTGTGAAGATAATCTAAATAGGAACAAATATATGTTCAGAGATCACTGACGTTGCCTCAGTAGAAATTGAGCATGTCATAAAGCAGCCAAGAAAGTTGTCAAACCGTATCCTTACACCTCTTTTAAGCAGGGTAAAGAGAATGATCCTTGGCTAGTCATTCACTTATACCCTAGGAATTTTATTTATCTTATGTGGCACTATTCTTCCTGTCCCTTCTGGGCAAATCAGTATGGTGGGGTTTTGGGGGTGTTTGGTTTTGTTTTTAAACATTTTATTTTGGTTTAATATGAAGAAAACAAATCTCTGGTCACAGCTACAAACCGCCACTGTGGAAAAAGAGGAGCACTTTCTATTAATTGCCACCCCATGCAAAAATCTCAAGATTGTTCTTCGCGTTTCATTTAAACTATGGTATAAAATTAGATCAGTGGTGAAATAAGTTCTTAAATCTCCAGTATATAGCCATGCCAGCCTTGCTTATCTGTGTAAGACCTCTGCTGCTAATAAACTTCTGGTAGCAGCACAGAGAAAGCAGGCAGTGTTCGGGTCAATCCTTTTGCTATGAAAATGAGCATTTTTCTCACCAGTCCCCAGCCACTTTTTGTTTTCCTCCCTCTACACTTTGTGATGCAGCTTTGGATCAGTTGATATCTTAAACTTGTACTCCTATCCTCATGCACAGTGCTGTGGAACAATAATTGCTTTCAAAATTGAGACTGGCAAGGGTGCACATAGAGAGAAAAACAGTTTAGTGTGTCTGATGTTTTATAGCTAAAAGATTCAACCAAAATAATCACTTAATAAGTGAGCAAATCTTCATGTGAGCAGGACTTTTCCTGATTTGCCCCATCAGAAAGAACTTCGTATTCCTTTTGTGTTGATTGCTTTTATACTGAAACAGAGGTGAGCCTTTGTGGAGTATTCAAACTGAACATTCAAGGTAGAGTTTAAGATAAGCCATGATAAAAATATTGCTGATCATACTGACTTTTGTAAAACCAGTCAACTATCGTAAGTTATTGCTGTCTAGTGTTTTATTTCATCAAAGCTCTCTTTCAAAGTTCATTGAGGCAGTGGAGAGCTCTGCCTTGATGTTAGTGAGCTTTGGACTCCGTGAATGAATAAGACACCGACATCAAAATGGATTCATACTCACAGGTTCCGTTTGTATGTGGCTGTCAATATAATTCACATTCTGATGGGCCTGACTACCTTTTTGCATTGATTGTGTGTCTGTGGGTGTGGATAAAATGTGGGTATATAGCTGTATACACATTTTTAATTGCACATTTTTACGATAAATTACTTCGGAGGATGCACGTGCTTTTGTAATATGTACGTAATTATACAGTTCTCACAGATTTGCCTAAAATATGCCACTATCTCTTGCTAGCTCCACTGATGGTTGAATTGAATTTGCTGCTAAAAGGTGAACCCGTAGCACAAATCTGTTATATGATTTCCAATAGAAAATATTTTTAAAATGTTTCTCAGACTGTTGTTTAGATAGTGAGCTTTCCTAGCCTACATCATTCTGTCATTGCATTGTTCTTTCACAACTCATTTTTCTAATGAATATGAACTTTTAATGTATTTCTTTTGACTTTTATGATTAAGCTCTTTCTAAGTTGTGTCTGTCTTTATTAAGATGTCATTATGTTTTGACAATGTTCATCAGTATATTTTGTAGGCCGTATTTTACCATATGCTGTAGTTTGCTGGTACAATACAGTATTTGACTGTTGGTTTGTTTATTCATATAATTGATTTATTTTGTTCACTGCTTAAGCATCTTTCTGATTGTCTTGTGTTTATGGCGTCTTTTTTCAGCTTCTTGAACAATTTATTAGGGCAATTTACTGGCTCAAAATATAATTTTTTACTATTTATATCCCAGGTTTTACACAAATATAATTACATAGTATTATTTGGATAAATTATTTTCTCACATTCTAGTCACTTCAGGACTTGCATTATGTGCAGCTTAATCAGCTAGGATTAGTAAGAATTAATATAAAATAGAATACTAGTATTAGAATTAGCACAGAATATTCTTCTCATTATTTTGATATTATTCAGTTTCCTTCCCCTGTATATTTGTATCTGAATGCTGCAGAGGATCTTAGAGAAGCATTTCTAAATATCTTGACAGTATTTAAATCATAGGAAAAAAAGAGTTTTGTATGACCTTTGGTCCTAATAGTATTGTCATTGCGTAATGCTGTGTTCTCCATAGTGTTTAAATGGGTGCTGTTGATAAGTGATTTTCAGAACTGTGGACAGGTAAATGAAATACATTGTGGTCTTGCAGAGCCTGCTGGAAAAAAAATGAGATTTTAGTCGTTCGATACAGTTTCTTATGGAATATGTTTCCATCAGAGTTGGAAGAGCATGTAGTAGGGTGATAATTTCTTACTTTTATTAATGTAGTAGAATCAGTGTATAAATAGATACATGGTGAGTCTTCAAGAGCACATTCTTGTGCTGCTTTTGTTTTTAAGATTTCATTTAGTTTTTTCTGTGCCATGGTTACAATGCCGAACTTTATTCCATTTTTTATGGAATACAGACAGGAATGAACCTTTTTGGACATGCTGGGAGCTGAAAATACTTGTTCTTATGGAGCTGTTTCTATGTGTCAGAATAACAAAAATTTACATAGCTTTAAGCTACTTGTTCATTCAGGCCTTCTTTTGGGGAAATGCAATACCAGCAGTGATAGCTTTACTCCTGTGTGTCATTCAGAAAGGACTCTCTGTGCAAGTTACCCAAAAAAAAACCCCTTCATTTATTCCATCTTGGTTTTAATGTTAAATTGCAAATTCCTGCCATTATCTGGAATATAGCTGCAAAAGGGAGAGGGAACGAAGCACAGATGCAAAAACAGGAACAGGAGAAAAGTGGCGAAATATGAACTAAATGTAGAAATGCTTTGCTGGAAGGGAGGTGGTTGTTTGAGTTAGTCTGGCACCCTGGCAGGCCTGCTTTTGTATTTGGTATTTGCTGAAGCAAGTAATTTATCCTGACAGTAACTTTGCCAGTACTGCAAGAATGCTGTTTCACTGAGATGAACACTTTCTCCCTTGTTTCTAAGGACAAATATGCTTAATTTCTTGTCATCTGTCTCTTCTGTGGTTTGTGTGCGTATGCTTTAGCAAGTGAACTCTAGAAGCAAGATTGAGCAGCTGAGCTCTTTAGCTTTCTTAAGGTGGTGGGGGTTTGTTTTTCTTTATTTGGTTTGTTTGTTTGTTTTTGTTTTGGGTTTTTTTGTTGTTTTGTTTTTTGTTTGTTTTTTTTAATACAGTTTGCTGTTGCAAGATCATGAGCTCCAACCACAAGAGAAAGCAAGAGGACTGTGGTTTGGGGTAGCCATTATTCCGGATGGCTTTTGGAGCAGTAACATAAAATATTCATGTACTGTCTGATGAAATCCTCGTGGCTTTGGCCTATGATATTATTCAGGGCCTTCTTGCTCATCACCACTGTGGTAACAAGTTCTCTCACCTGCTTTTGAATAAAAAAAAAAACAACCTCTGAAGGAGTGAATAAGGGAAAAAAATTGATGGGTTTATAATTGTATAATGTACACATTTATTGTGACTTAGAAGGGTGCTGGTAGTGAGATTGTAAGATGTAAAACAAGTTTTTTATTCCTATATTAGGGCTTAAGGCAGAGCTTTATTTAGAGAGGTTTCTGCCCAGCAAAAAGCATTGCTAGCTTGTAATACTGGCAGTTAAAGAAGATATATTTTACCCTGGATACCAGCAAAGGGGGGCTTGTACCAAAGCACTGTTTAGTTTCATACCATGATTGGCAAAGTACAACTGAAATTAAAATAATGACATTAATGAAAACAGGACTAATTTTTTAAGTAAACTCAAGCATGAACCGTAGTTGTGTATTTTTCTGATGTTTATGTGGACTCATTTAAACAATTTGAATTTTTACTGAAAAAACAAATCTGAAATCTGCCATTCTTTTCAGTTTCAAGTGCTGATCCTGCTTCATGTCATGGTCTTGCAGCATGAGTTATCAGATAATCACTAGCACAGCTTTTGCCATGGATGCCTGAATTTCAGTTTGCTACTTGACTCCAGTACACAGCAGCTCAGTTGCAGCATGATGCACAGACCTTCATGAAACACATGAAGTCAGTCTGGCAGCTTGAATTTTAAAGAACCACTTCACAGGCACTGCTCATGCACTGGCCATCTAGAAAGGCCTGAAGATCAGCCTGGATCAGCCATCCAAGCTGACATGAAATCACTGGGATGTGGCATAGTGGGACAAAACCTCCCACTTCTGTTCTTGTGTGTGAAGCTGAATGTAGGCACTAAAATTAACTTCTGCAAACAGTGACTTTTTCCTACACAGACTCTATCCATCTAGAAACTAATGTTTTTAAGCACATCCTTAGATTTCAGTAATATTGAATAGTGGACTTACACCAGTGATTGCGGTACTTAAACTTCTGTTGCAGTAGAATCAAGAAAATGACCACAGTATGATTTTACAGATACGTTTAGAGTCTAGAGGGGAAGCCGTACGAGGAGAGACTGAGGTCACTTGTTTTTTTCAGCCTGGGGAAGAGGAGACTGAGGGAGGAGATCTCATGATGGTCTGTAGCTTCCTCATAGAGAGAAACAGAGGGACAGGTACCGATCTCTTCACTCTTATGACCCAAGGGAGCAACATGAAGCTGAGTCAGGGGAGGTTTAGGTTGGATATCAGGAAAAGGTTCTTCACCTACAGGGTGGTCAGGCACTGGAACAGGCTTCCCAGGGAAGTGGTCACAGCAACAAGCCTGACAGAGTTCAAGAAGCCTTTGGGCAATGTTCTCAGATACATGGTGTGATTCTTGGGGATGGTCCTGTGCAGGGCCAGGAGCTGGACTTGAATGATCCTTGTGGGTCCCTTACGACTCAGGATATTCTAGGATTCTGTGATTTAGCTGTTCTCCTGCTAAATGTTTTCTTCCCTCCTCAAAAGTATTAAAAAAAAAAAAATATTAAAAAAAGGCACCAAAGACCTAGTTTAAATTTTGAGATCCAAGGATCTCAACAGCTTGACAGAGTTTTCACATACAAGGCCTTTGTGGACACCAAGAAGCTTCTGTGTCTCTGTGCAGCACAGATGTATCCTTGATCGGTGCTAGGTTTATAATTCTGTTCTTCTGCATACTAATAGGGAATTGTGCAGTCATCAGTTTTATTTTTAACGTTTGCCTATTGCGGTTGTTTTGTCTTTGACTAGGCAGGGAAAAGATCCTTGGCTGTGGAAATTAAAAAGCTTTGTTGTTGTTATTGTCATTTGATTGATTACAGCACAGAAGAGTTACAGTAAATGTTAGTGCAGGCTAATTCTGTTGACAAAACAGGTCTTTACCTGTAACTAGAATAAGTATTGTCATGCTTTAATGTAATCTTAAGACTCTCTAAAGCCCAGTGAATTTCAGAAGGTAGGTGTTTGCAAAGGTGTGTTCATGATTCTCACCTGTACCTCCAGTACACCATTGCATTCCAGATAGGACTTGAACAAAAGGCTCTTCATGCCTACTTTTAGAGAACAGGGATGATGCTGTTCCTGATCTGCGTTTGTCGCCTGTGTTTTAAGCATTTACAAGTGTCTCGTGAATGTTGCAAGATACCAGCAGTTTCCTTGTATCTTGCTCCATCCGGGAGCTGATTAATTCATAGCAAATTTCTGCTGCTGTGTGTCACTGGCCTCTTGCTCTGTACGTTCATATCACTTTTTGTAATATCCATTTTCCAGTGACCATCTGACATATAAAAGGTCAGTTCAATAGGTGCCAATTGAGAAGATACTCCAAGTCTTTCCATCTCCTTTTAAATAAATGTTACTGGGCTTGATGTGGAAAGATAAGGGTGTGTTAAGGGTTTTTTTATCTATCTTCTAAAAATGAATAGATTACTGTACAGTTACTATAGAATTTTGTAGGACTCGAAAGACATACTAAAAACTTAGCATTTTCTGTGGAACCCTGTACACTGGCTTTGTTGTGTTTTCACCTTCATTTGTTAAAAGACAAGTCATTAAGGCTGTACAGTTCTCTGTTTAGGCCACATACATGCTTGTATTCCTAATAGTGCTACATCCTATACAATATTTATGGTTTTTAGATTTTGCAAGCCCTGTTGGTGAAAGGTTCACATACTTTTGTTATACAAAAATGTTAGTGTTGATGGCTTTCAGAGATGGAACTGAAGCAATTTTGAAGTGCATACATACATACATACATATATATGTATAATGGCTTTTGGAAGTAGAAACAAGGTTATCTTAAGTTCCAGTAAAAGCAGGATAAAAGCTTGTGAATATATTCTGAATTAATATATAGTTTCAAATGAAATCATACCCTTAGGCTCAATCTTCAAGAATTTTAGTACCACCTGAAAAATCTGCAGTTGTTATTTGTCTTTGTGTGCTGGTAGGGTTTTGGGGTTTTTTTTATAAATAAGGTGGCCTAATTAGATTATGAGAAGCTATAGACCTAGGAAGAAAGGGCAAACATAGCTTTGGAAAGAAGGATTTAAGATTAGTGGCATGCAGAGAAAAGGCTCCTCAGGATACCTGAGATTACCTCTGAACTATTTCTAGATGGGAATAGATTTTATTTTTTTTTTAATTAAATATGTTTGTGTGGAAGATGAACAAGAAGTGTGTAAAAATTCCGAGAGACATTTTTAAGTAGATAGTTTTACATGCTTAGCAGCTGTTAAGCTGTGACCACTGTTCAATGCCTTCAGGGAGCAGAAGCAGTTGTTTTAGAAACAATGTATGGAATGGCAAGACCTAGGTGATGTATTCTGCTTCTTTCCTTTCAAAACTTCTAGCAAATGTTTCCGGTAGTCTTAGTTTTTCATTCTGAAAAAATGTGATAGAAATCCGGGACATTTTAATCTGATGCTTTCTCATTGTCTCATATGGAATAGATTTTGCTCTATACCAAGGCTACAGCACGTGGATTGGGATAGCATCAGTCTTTCAGCACATGTCAACACCAGGAGCAGCTGGTAACTGCTGCTCTTAGAGGAGGCCAGAGAAGAAATGAGGTTTCATTTCCTGCCTTGCTGTTCTTTTGGGCAAGATCAGGAAAGATAAGGGAACTAGTACAGTTCTTCCAAGAGGGCATCTCATTTCCTTCCTCGTGTCTGCTCTGCTGCACTGACTGTAACTCAGGACAGCTAAACCTCAGTGTTCTTTTGATGGATAGCTTCAACACCTCAGTGGCAGGAAGGGAGAATCCACTGGGCAGTCACCAAGGGAGTCATTAGACCAGGGCAGTTTCTGGGTAGGAGGAGTAAGGTTGGAGGAGGTGGCAGTTTATTCTTCTGTGTGGCTGAGAGCACACTGGCAGCTTCTGACTTCCTTCTGCAGTTTCCATGTGCCAAAAAACCTGCCTTTACTTCCAAATTAAGCAACGTTTACTAGTGTTTTGTGAACAGATAGAGCAAAAAACAAGTTTTTTTTTTTAAATTTACCTTTGAATGTGTAATAAAAACATGAATGTGTGTTTTACAGTGCCTCTGTGAATGTTCTCATATTTCTCACATGTGGGTTTACCTTTAAATATTGAAGAATAAATGAGCTTGAACAGACAACTAACCAGACATTTCTTCCTACAAGGAAGGCTTGCATTTATGAGCCACATATGTCCTAGTTGTATTTTCAAATGACAAGCCTTTTCAAATGGTGAGCTTGTTTTCTGCCTGATGCTCACAGAGACCTTTTTTGGTATTTAGAAGTACATTTGCAGATTGCAGATCCAAGCCAGTTTCGCAGAATGACAGACCAAACTCTAAACACTGTTGCTGAATATAAGAAAAGATGAAATTATCCTTTTTAAAATTTCTGTCAGTCATTATAAGTGATAGCAAGCTTCAATTTAAAATTGGAATGCAGTGGAATAAAAATAGCTGGGAATAAAATTAAAAGAGAATGCAGTGAATCTAACTTCTTTGCATGGAATGCTACCTTTTAAAAGCTTTAAGGTAAAACCCAGAAGTGGCAAAATATATAATTTTCAGTCTGGAAAAAGATTGATAGCCTTAAAATGTGTCTTATCATGCCAAAAATAATCTTTATGCTAATGGACATTCCTTATAATATTATCTATAGGTAATTAGAAATTATGGAAGGGAGCAGGAGACCTTGAGTTCACATTAATAAAGTAGTACAGTGAGGGAGGAGGTAGAATAGCTAATGTGTACTGCTGCCTGGAAGACAACCTGAAAGATCATTGAAAGGATATTTAATTTTGATACTAAATCAAAGTTGTGGTAGGAAATGGAAGACAAACTTTTTCCTAAAAAAACCTCAAATATGTAAAATTAGATCTTCATTGGCTATTTTTGATGGTAGGGTCAAGAATAGTAACGGCTGTTGTTGCAGCTGCTTCCCTCATTGAGAAGAGGCTCCCAAAGATATAAAGGCATTTGGGTGTGGTTTGGAGTATAATAGGTGGTACTGTCCCTTTGTCAGACAGACTGGAGAGGAAAATACAAGTGTGTGTGTGAGGGGAAGGAGAGTGTTACAGGCGCTGGATAGGAGTGGTAAGGTGTGGGAAACAGAAAATTAGATATATCCATCAGTATCAGAATATAAGGAATAGGAACACCCTTCCTGAAGCACTTTGCTAATATGTACACAGGAAGGAAATGAGAGTACAAGCATGGAAAGAGATTTCTTTAAAGCAGTGTAAAGGTGTAATAGGAACAGTAGAAATGTTTGTTTATATTCAGATATACTACACTGAATTCTGAGGGGGACAACATTAGGGGTGGTAGTGTGTGCCTTGGAATTTTCTCATGTTATTTCTGTAGGTAAAAAGTAACATCTTATAGGATTGAGTTACAATGGCATTTGGAGTTCGTTGGTGAGAAATGTTGTGCTAGTGCTGCTTTCAGTCTGTGGTCATCTTGGGACTCAGGTTTGGGTGGAATTATCATGGTTTACTGTAAGCAAAACTATGTAAACTTGAACAAACATCATGGTGATTCAGCTGCCTTCAATTTCTTCCGGAAATCCAGAGAGCCTTCAGGGGCTTCTGGAATGTAATTTGAGCATTTAAGAGCCACATATGTCCTATGAGCTTGCATGAGCCAGATGAGATCTTTCTGCTGTATTTTCATAACTGCATAAATAGCAAGAAGTAAAAAAGGAACAGGTGAAGACAAATAATTGATAAATAATTTAATATAAACCTCAGTAAAGGTTCCTCTTGAAGATCAGCAGTTTTGATGAGAGCTTCGAAAGTTGCATGCCCTGAGGTGGCAAAACCTCATTTCGAGTTCAGGGTATTTTAAGGGGAAGAATCCAGTCTTCCTACAGACTTTCTTACAGACTTCTACCTTACTATAAACTGTACTCTTCAAAGTTATGTACACTAGCAAGGCATAAAGTAAATATTTTTAAGTATTGAAAGGGCTCATTTCAGTTCCCTACTGTAAGTGTTGAGTGCTATTTAATATGCTGTAGGATAATCTTATCTAGGTTCTAGCTCCAGCTCTAGAAGGGTCTCCTCCATGTCCTGTGTCACGTCTGCTGGCCTCTATATGACTTAAATACCTTAGGATATCTCAGAGATACTTATATTTAGGCAACTGACCTACTCCCACAATCTCAAATCAGAAACCAAACAGGTCAAAACAACTGCAACCTACCTGAAGAAATTTTTTTACAATGAAGATGATGAAACGTTGGAACAGATTGCCCAGAGAGGTGGTGGATGCCTGATTCCTGAAAACATTCAAGGTCAGGTTGGTTGGGGCTCTGAGATACCTGATCTGGTTCTAGAAGTCCCTGGTCATTTCAGGGGATTGGACAAGATGACTTTAAAGATCCCTTCCAACCCAAACTGTTCTATGATTCTGTTGTTGCATTTTTGTAATACTATAGAGAACGATAGAATATGAAGCTGGAGTAATGTTTGTTCTAAATGTATTTGCTATGCTAGGGCTACTCTTGTGGGGGTATGCATTCTGTTTTCCCTATTAAAATAAAAAAAAAAGCTACTTTCGTTCTTGTAGCATGTCTTTTTTAGGAAAAGATCTTGGACAGGTATTTAAAAAGCCAACAAAAAAAAACCCAAACAAAACAAAAAAAAGCAATCCACAAGCAAAAATCATTAAATTTAGTTTATGTGGAAGTCTCCTTGCCTTTTAGACAAGAAAACCTAAATCTCCATTTTTCAGCATTGTTAAGCATGCAGTAAAATAATGCTGTTACAAGACTTAATAGCAGTATCAAGCCCACACAGCTTGGCTCTATCTTTCAGAAGAAACTTTTCATGTGAGGCAAGAACGACACTAAAATAGCACATCTAAGAGCACCATCAGTGCTTTTCTGCGAGGTTTAATTTCTGAAGTTATGGGCTGTTGCTTTTGAAGCTCAGATTTCAGCTAGAGTGTGTATTAGATTTAGTGAGCTGTTTGATTTCATTAGGAGGCATAGGTCTGCTGCGTTCCTCTGATGGCACAATCCACCTGCCTTTGCTAAGAGCTCTCCCGCGGGAATCAGAGTGTTTGTACGATGATGAAAAATTAAACCTTCCGTTTGATGCTCCTTTTATTGAGGCTCTGCAAGAGGATGTTGAAATGCCTTCAGTGTAATAGGCAGCTGGAGTAAAGTATTATCCATCAGCGTGGGCATAATGATTTATGTGAATACATATTTGTCACTGTATGTGGTGACAAACTCCAGTGAAGCTCAGAGCATTCCTTGTGGTTACCCAAGGAGTGTTGTTATTACATTTCCTGTTAGACTTTGATGCTTTTTTTTTGGTTGGTTTATTTTATTTATTTAATTTTTTTTTATCTAGTGCTTGTTTTTATCAGTTTCTCTGTATGCAAGAGAAGGAGCAGTACTCTTAGCTGGTTAATCTTCCTTTCTGTAAAGGAGATGTAACCTCCTTAGAGCAGCTCTCTACACACCCAGAAAAAAAAACCCTGTCTAAAGGAACTGTCAACACTGAGCTGGAAAGAAGCAGGCAAAGCAGATATCTGCACTGCAGTGAATGCAGTTTGTATGGATAGACTTGGAGTAATGTGATGTGGCTGCCACACCATTAAGCACAACTTCAACTTCAAAAGCTACCGGCATCTTTGAATAGGCTCTAAAGCAGCCTTAGTGCCAATGTGAGCTCCAGGCTGCTCCAGCCTCCTGGCTGGCAGTGCCCAGATTACCTGTTTGAATGCTGGGGTTGGAGGTGTCCTGCTGAGCAACAATGATTCTGGTACATCCTTCGCTATGGCTTCAATGCTGTATTGACTTAAGGAACTTCCCTTTTAAAATTTGAGAAGAAATGTGAAGGCAAATCCTATAAATTCATTCCAGTTGCTTCAGTTCTGCTATTTCTGTGTCTTGGATGGTGTTACTTGGAAGGCAGCAGGTATTCCCCAGCCCACTTTGGTCTGTGTTTCTGCAAAATGTTGTTTCTTTTTTTATTAGAAAGACTTTTGTTTATTTATTTATCCAAAGAACATTAAGTCTACCAAGTTTTAACTTGAACAGACTGCTATTAAAAATTTCCTATATAGTGGTACAAAGATCTTTTTAATGATCTTGTTCGTAAACTCTCTACCCTCTGAAGCTATTAATTCTTTAATGAGTAAATTACCTCATGATTTCTTTTTGTGGCAACAGTGTTGTCCCAGCTGTGTGATCTTTTCAGGGTATTCCCAAAGAAGGAAAAAAAAAAAATTAGCAACAAGGTCAAAAACCCTGAAGGATTTCCTACTAACAATTACATTCATCACGTGCAGCTCTCTGGTGGCTTCTTGGCCTCACTAATTGCCTGTAGTGTGAAGTAATTTTATGTCTAAAATAGCTTATGTGCCTGTAGCTTGGGTGAAGGCCAGAAACCAGGCCAAAAGTTACAACTGAAATTGAAACAAAATCCAAGCTATTGAAGAAGTAAATTGGCCTGTCCCATCGTCTGTCTGTCATAGCTGAGCTCAGGTCTTTCTTCCTTTGTTTTCTTACGGTGAACTAGTGGTTGTAAACCAACCAGTTGGCATTCTGCAAAGGCATGTGGTTTGCCAGCTGCTCTCTGTGAGCTGGGATGGAGTTCTGTTTCTGAGTCCTGGTAACATCCAGAGGGCTCCAGAGGACCTTCCCTCCTCCAGCTACTGCAGCTTAACAAGGAGATACCAAACTGGGGTGTAGGACGTACTGATGTGTTATTGGTAAGAGTCTGAAGACTGGAACGTTTCCCGACAAAGTTCTCTTTTCCAGAATGCTCTGAGTCCCACCCAGAGAGGCAGACTAGATTGTCACACAACGAGGCTATCAGGCAGTGGGAATCCACATCCTGCCTTCTGTGTGTACATCCCTACACGTGCCCACACGACATGCTCGGCCACCCCTATTCCGTAGGCAATATGGGAACCATAATTGCTTTTTGGCAGTGATTTTTCACACTGTTTAAAGTATTAAAAGAATTTGTGTCCTGGTTTTTGTTCTATTTTATTAATAGAGAAACAAGTGCAAAGCATCAACAAACAATCTTCTAATTTCGTCTTCTCCCTTCTCTTTCCCATTGCCTGATAGGTACCTGGGAAGAATTAACAATCTGAGGAGTAACACTTCTTGGAGTGATGCAGATCACTGGTTTTCCCTTAATTCCGTTCAGTCCCTCCCCAGTGGTTTTGCTGCTTGCCATTTTTTGTTCCCCTTCCATTCTTATAAACTAAATGTATCTCACAGCTCGTACTATCCGTGTAGGCAAGATAGATATCCTGAACAGTTTATTTTTTTGATGTTTCAGGATAGCAGATCCTGGAAGATAATAGAGTGTTTCCCCATAAATCAAGTTAAATTGGAAGCACTTGGCAACATCATTTTCCTGTGTATGTGTATAGAAAAGCTTTTTAATCCTCCATCTGGATGTTATGGGTAGAAATTACTGTAAATTAGAAGGTGCTGTGTTTCTGTGATGGCATCTTTTATTCTTGATCCTGAAAAATCAGAATAATTTTCATTCATTTTTAGTGTTATGTTAGGATATCACATTTTCTTTACTAAATAAGATTTGTTTGCTGAAATGAAGGATGCATTTTATGTTCAGCTTGCCAGAGTGCCCTTTACTATAATTCAATGTGACATAATAATAGCTTGGGTGTCTTTTGCTTTGCCTGTATTATTTGCAGTATGGGAAAATTAAGAAATCATGGCTTTAGTGTTGCTTGTCAGGAAGCCGTGAAACTGTCTCTTACTTTATACCTTCACTTTTCATCTTGTGCAGTTCACTGAAAGAGAGCAAAAGTGGTTTACATTTTGAGTGACGGTATGGCATCAAATAGCATATAGAAAAATGCCAGCAAAGCTTCTCAGAAAGAAACCTTGTGAAATAACATATACAGTTTTCATGCTAAAGAAGGTTTCAGTCTCAGTTGTCTCCTTAATTATAATTTGGGAGTCTCCACCGATGTAGGAGTCTCAAAATTTGGATTCTGAAAGAGCAAACATAGTTCAGTGGTGGTTTATATTTACTTACCAGGAGGAGGTGCTAACTTCTTTCTGGCTGTATGGAACATGTGGATGCAGATTTTCAGCATTTGTCCATAAACTCACGCTGTCTGCCTCAGGGCTGCCTGGGTACCTCTCCTCTTGTGTTGTCTTTTAAATCTCTCTGCTTACTTACTCTTTCTTAATACTGTGTGGAATTTTGAATTTTGGCTCTTCTTTTTAAAATATAGTCTATGGAATGGAGGTTAAAGTCCCAAAGACCGTTTTAGTTTGCTTCCTAAATTACTGACAGAGCTGAATGTCATACCAAATTTAACTTAGCACAATCTATTTCATTGTCTTTTTGAGATGAGAGAATGAAAAGTCAAAGCAGCAGTGATAGAGTGAGCTAGTCTTGGAATAAGTACTCAAACTCTGATTTATTCCCTCTCTGGAATTCGTGGAGTTACATAGAGCATGATCTAAACCCTACAAAAGTCAATTAAATATCCTTTATGGGCTGTATGGCCACATGTATATTTTATGCAATTCTCAAAAAAATGCTCTTGTTCAAAGTAGCATCTGAGCACATTTTAAAATATTTTGGAAGTCCACAGAATGCAAGCACTTGCGTAGATTGCTCCCTCTTTAGACAAATACTTTCAATGTTAGCAATTATTTGTACTCTTATTCTAAAACAAGGGCCTCAGTTCCTGGTTTTGTGCAGGAAAGGCCTGCCTAGAAACCAAGCATCTGTTTATGTGAACATCGATACTGTAAGCATCTTGCTTTAGTCTCAACCTGTAAAGATCAATAGAACACAAGGAAGAGAGGAAGGACTGCTTATTGGTCTAATTATCTGTCTAGAGCCTTGTATTTTCTTTTTCCCTTCTTAATGTTCAGAAAGTCAGTAGTGAAGCATCTTTCGTGACAAAACATTGTTTGGAATTAAGATAAATATGTTAATACAGGCCAATCTGCCCATCTCTTAAAATTTAGAGTGCTGTCTGAAGATGTCAAAATATGACATTGCAGTTACACCAGTGACTGCAGTTTACTATTAGGAGTTTGTAAGTATGGCATATGAAGAGGTACCTGACACAAAATTGATTTTCTTGCAAGTGGAGGGAGTGCATTGTGAAATCCCCCAGAGAATCAGGAAAAATTTGTACTAGCTGGTGACTCTTTACAACAGTATATACAAGAAAGAAATCAAACCCTATCTTGTCTACCTTGAGGTTAATCTTTGAAGGCAATGAAGAGTATTCTTAATTGCAATGCTAATATTTGGGCCGAATGTGACCCTTCCTTTTTTTGCCCTGAAATGCTTCTCATTTCTGTTTCTCAGATAACTATTACTTATATCATGAATTAATGACTGTTACGTAGCTTCCAGCAGAAAAGGAGGCAGATTTGGAGGCCTTTCTGTTTTGCCAGAAGAGTCTAAAAGTGATCTTTGCAGCCTTTTTCTCTGCAGAGCTTGTTGCATCACTCAGTTAATCCACCCTGGTGAATGCCTTGGGCTTGTTGTAGACTACCCTGTGCCCTAGGAGTGCTCACTTCCTTCTGAGCCACCCTGCCAAAATATTGACAGTTGTAAAACCTGGGCTTTCAAACAATCCAAGCTGAGCTTCCAGCAGCTCACAGCCAGGTCTCCATGTTACCGTGGTGCCCTGTGGTGACATGGAGATGAAGTTACCTCGACAAGGCCCTCCAGGAGTGTGTGATTTTTATGGAGTTAGTTTTAGCTGTGGCGGGTATGAATGTTATGAACATGATGTAGTGATTTGTTATTATTAGAAAGAAGACTTATCTTCATGGTTTTGTTTTAAAGAATATAGGGTTCAGATCCTTTCAAGCTATTGATCACTGATAAACAAGAGAGTAAAGTCAAAAGTGTCCGCAAAAAGTAACACTGAAATTTCATGGAGATATGTAAGTAGGTATTTACTTATTTAAAGGAATATCTACTGGCCTGTCAATAAATTATTTTAATCTAAACTTCTTTCTATCAAATTAAATGCAAAGCACAAAATCTGTCACTTGAGATATAATTGAATGACATTCAAAAGAGTCTAATTACCTAATTATTGCTGACAATAAGAAAAAACAGGTGCATTCAAAGTTATCAGATCTAGCTTCACGGAGCACTTCAAGTTTCTGAATTGTGTTAAAATAAAGGAACATATATTTTTGGCTTATATATGGCATGTATGTTGAAGTATGAAAAACACGGTTAAAACAGGTATGTGCATTAGCGTGTGTAAATGTGTGTATTGACATGCATTATCTGTGTGTGTGCATACAAAATTATTCATGTTCTTACAAAATATGGTAAAGAGCAATGTGGTGATGGTGATAATTGCTTGTACAGTGAGCATATTAGAAAATCCCATTTTGGCTCTAACTGTATTGTCCATTTTAAGAGGGTAACTTTGCAACTGGGAATATTACGAAACTTATTTTTATTGCATACTTGTGTTTGGATTATGTAGGCATATTTTGAATCAAGCATGTGCCCTGCCAAATGGCTGGTGTGGTTTGCCAGTCATGTGGAAAAGCAAAAATCTCTATTTGATTAGATGCTGACAGATATTTACATATATATTTCACCATTTCCAAATTCGTTCATAGAGTTGTAAGCACTTCTGTTTTTATAAAGCTGACTCTTACTGATCATGCAGAACTGTTAATGGTCTAGATTCAAAGAAACTTCAGTCGTTTAAGAGTGACTTGGGAATGTTGTTGCTGAAGTGCTAAACTGGAGTCTAGCAAATGTTGTCTATTATGAGGTTGCCAGAATGCTGTCCTTGCTCGTACAGGGTCTAGCTCAAGGCTGGGAGCTGTCTCTTCATCTACCTGCACTCAAGGGTCTCTCTCGTACGTGTTTTTGTGGTTATGTTTGCTGAATGTCAGTAAAACCAGGTCTCCTCAACAGTCTCACCGATTTTTAGCAAGCAACCATAGAGAGTGGGAGCAGCAGCACCTCCTTTTTTGCAACAGCAGGGTGGGAGGGATGTTGGATTATGTTAGGGAGGAATTATGTTCTTGTACCCGAGTAAATTCAGACCTGCTTCTGGCGACTGGGCAAGCAACTCATGAAGGCAGAAGGTAAATGCTCTCTATTTCTTCTTCCAATATTGTGCCTCTGTGCAGAAATGTATCCAAGATTCATTATCTCAGGGAGAGAGAAAAAACCCAACAAGTATTATGTGAGTCTCAGTGAGTGTGATTTTGCATTGGTCTTTGTTCAACACTTGTGTAGGAAGGAAATGTCCATTTTTTTTTTTTCCCCCCCCACTGGATCCTGGGACTATCTCTGTATTGAATGCAGTGCTTTTTTTAATGAAAATTATGTTCTTGAGAATGACTAACATATCAAGAAGAGTTACTGTAAAAATGCTGAAGTAATTTAAAGCATTGCAGAAATTATTTTGGGTCACTATGCTAGTATAATGTGGCAAGCAGACAGCTGGCTTTAAGTAAAATGCTAATATATTGGTTTTGGAAGTTAACAGGCCTTCTTCAGTCAGCTGAATAACAAAAAGGCAAAAAATACCACAGAAATCAAATTCTTTGAAGAGCAATTTTAAGTCCTCTGTTTCCTAAGCAAGGATCTTAGAAAATATTATTTTGGTCTGACTCGCCTTTCGGTTTTTCCCTTGGCACTTAGCAAACTGCAGGTCATGTATTATGAACATAGTCTAATACCAAAGTCAGGATCTTGGCTTCATTAACTTCCACCTAAGGAGAGATGCCTCTAGCTGATATGCTCATTCATTTGGCAGTTTCATCAATTCTGGGAGAATTACTGCTTTTTCTTCTGGCCTGAAGCATTAACTTGGTCACTGAAATTGAATCTCAGGTTTCTAAAGAAGTGAAAAATATCACATAACGTGCAGTTTCTATATTAACCAGCAGAAATCTTGTCGTAGCCTTTATGTTGATGTAATAGTGATATACAGGCTTTAGGAAATCGGCAGCCTACAGGACTACAGATTTCTAGCCAATTTCAAGTAAGAAGATAAAGTAATGTATGCATACAAATTTATTGAAGAGTCTCTTCACTTTCCCTCACAAGGAAAAGGGAGAATCTGTCTTAACTGTGGATAAGTTGGCGTTTTCAGGATCGGTTCTCCCCTTCTTTGTAATCCACATAAGTGTCTCCCTGATCAAATGTGAATCTCCACAGCACTTTCTCTTCCCCAAATACACGCTATTTTTGTGGGCAGGTGGTATGAAACCCACAAGCACTGTCTGGAAACCATCTTGCAGTGCATTAACTACAAGTGTAGAGACTGTCACTGGAACTCCTAGGAGTGCTTGGCATCAAGCAGAACTGAAAAGAAGCAGAAAGCCTCCCTTTATAGTCTGTCTCCTGTGCTAAACCCTGTGATTTGAAGCTCATGGTTCCTCTTACTAGGGTGATGTCTCCTGCCAAGGGAACACTTATAGTCCACAGTTCCTGGGAGTGCTTTTTATGGAAGTATTTGCTCCTATTTTTATTGATTTCCTCCTCCAATTATAAAGCAGATCAGTTTTAAGATCGTTTCTTGCATGTTTTTTATGTCCCTCAAAGCCGCTGGCAGCAGCTTGGCTCTTTCCTTCCTTCTCTCCCTCACACCCTTCCTCTTTTGTACTTAGAGGCATTTTCTTTTCTAATGTATAGTTTTACTCTCTTCTATCAATCTTTGGTTGTATTATTGATCATGGTTATTAAGGTCACTCTCCTTCACCAAATATTGACATGAATAAGAAGGTTTAGATGTCCACTTAAAAAAAAATCTTTATGTTACAGAAAGAAAATTTCCTTTTGCTCCGTTGGAAAATTGTGTATTTCCTCCAAGTAAGTTTCTGGTGAAGAAATAAGGGGTTTTCTTTAAGTGAGTTAAGGAATGTTTGGGGCCTTTGTGCAATTAATATTGCTCCACAGTTAAAGCATATTTGGATGTCTTAAAAAAGGTAGTTTAATTATCATTACATCATTCATTTCTTGATCTTCTTTACAGGACATAAGGCTTTAGCATTGACAGTTTAAGAGTCAGAGGGAATGAAAGCTGACCTGCCTAGGACTTGGGCTCTATTGCTATAACCAGTAAATACTGGGAAGTCTTCTGGGTTTATGTATTTGAACAGAACAATTAAAAATAATAACGATAATCTATATACCTTAAGATGTACAATACGTAGCAGAAGTATGGCGATAACAGATTTATGTGTAGAAGCTGGATTATAAATGCTCTGTCAATGTGCTTATGTAAAAGAAAAATTATTCTTTTAAGGCAGAGTCAAGGCAATGTCACATTATACATTAGCTTGGTCCCGTTATTTGTTGGTGTATGACTTACAGAAGTTACATAACATTCAGCCGCATTTTGTCATGTATTTTGATGATGTGTTTTTTTAATGTTGTATGTTGTAGATATTCTATAAATTCTGTGTATGGTGCAGATGTCTGAGAACACTTACCTGGGTTTGCATCCGTCTAAAATTTAGATGACAATAGTTGCTAATAAAGTGAGGTGGAAAGTGCAGGATTATTTTACTCATTATTAAAACAAGGAATTTTCAAAATAAGACAAAATTTAAAAGCCTCACTCCTTTTCTATCTTTGTGTGCACAGTATTTTAGTTAACTACACAAGGGCCTGATCTTTTCGTTCTGTTATTATAGACTCCTGTAGTAATGTTGTTGTTCATTATGCAGTCAATCCTAGTTGCCTCTCCAGTGCCTATAACAAGGAGCCTTGTAAACATGCATTTGAGGGCCTGGGTTCTAAGAGTAGTTTTCAAGACTGGTGTCCTGAATTATGCTGGTGGAAATGAGTTCTGATTCAGTTGATGAGTTATGAAAGTACATATTTGCACTTTGATTTAAACTTCATCATTTTAATGTTTAGTTTTCACACATTATGCTTCTTAAAGAGTGCCTTTAATTCTCGTTTTTCATGAGGAACAGTATCTCAAGTCTTCAGAATTTTATCTGTATTATTTTTATGTTCCTTTTGACAATATCAAGTTGTCAGTCCATTTCACTCATGCGCAGTTGGCCATCTGTCCAGATACTCTCCCTTGGAATGATGCTTAATATTACATCCACTTTGGTCATAGTTCCTTTCAAATATTATTTTGTTGTTATCTGCTGTGTGGCTGATGGTGAAAGCAGACACCTGTTGTTCATAGCTTTGTCAAAGAGCTTTCTAAATAAAGAGGGCCTCTTCTAATCTTTTCACAGCAAATCAGAATTTCTTCAGCTCTGCAGGTTCTTAATGCTGGTTTTTTTGGCATAGTGCAATATTCTTTTGTGTTAACCTTTGCTGAGTGCCAGTTGTCCACCAAGCCACTCTTGGTCCCCCTCCATGGATATGACAAGGGGAGAAATATGCATTGAAAAGCTCATGGATACAAATAAGGGCAGGGAGATCTCTTAGTAATTACTGTAAGGGGCAAAACAGTCTTGGTTTGAGAAAATTAATTTAGTTCCTTTTATTTCATTGCCAATTAATTGTAACAGAGTAGAATAGTAAGAGATACTGAAAAACTAAGAACACCTTCCCCCTCCCCTTCCCTTCTTCACAGACTCAGAGTCCTCTCACCTATTCCAGCTTCCCTCGTGCACCAGCCCTGAGCGGCACAGGGATGGGGAATAGGGGTCATGGTCAGTTCATAACGCTTCATCTCTGCTGCTCCATTCTCCCCATGCTCTTCCCTTTCTCCAGCATGGGGTCCCTTCTAAAGGATAAAATCCTTCACAAAATTCTCCATCCTGGGTCCTTCTCAGTAGCTGCAGTGCTTCAAGAATTGCTCCAGCGAGGGTTCTGGTCATAGGATTCAGTCCTGCAAGAGTGCACTGCTCAGCATGGACTCTTCACAGGCTTCAGCTTCCTTCAGGGAACTTCCACAGTGTCCAGTGTGGAGGGCAGGTGCAATTCTGCTCTGATGTGAACCTCCACGGGCTTCAGGGGCACAGCTGCTTTGCCCAGGGCTTCACTGCAGGCTGCGGGGGAATCTCTGCTCCTGCACCTGGAGCACCTCCTGTTGCTCCTTCTGCACTGATGTTGGTGTCTGCAGAGCCGTTTCTCTCAGACGTTTTCACTCCTCTTTCCAGATGCTGCACAGCCTTTTTTATCCTTTCCTAAACCTGTTATCCCAGAGGTGCCACTACCATTGCTGATGGGTTCAGCTGTGGGCAGCAGTGGGTCTGTCTCGAAGCTGGCTGGCATTGGCTCTTCTTCTCACAGAAGCCCCCCCTGAAGTGCCCCTCTCCGCTACCAAAACCTTGCCATGTAATCCCAGCACAAATATTAAAAATTGGGATGTATGATGTAGGGAAATGAAGTCTTAATAGCAATATTAACAGCTACGAATAGTTGGGAGCAAAGCTGTTTAATTAAAAGAATCAATGCTATGCTTCCTTCTGGAAGCCTATGTTTTCATAAGGAACTTTGCGGCAAGGTAGAAAATTTCTGGAACTTGGTTTCCTTTCTTCTATTCTGCCTTTCTCTCCAGGCCTTTCTCCTTTTCCTTAGGAATTTACTGTAAAGTTTTGCATTTAAGGATTTCATTCACACAGTTTCTCCTGAGCTTGTATCATGAGTATCCCTAAACATGAGACAGGGATGGAATGGCTTGTGTAAATCATCAGACTAAGTACTCCCAACTGTGGGGTTTTATTGTGTTTGATATGGCACTCCTTGTGCGTGCGTGTATGCTGAATTGTCTTGCATTTCTTCCTGATAAACTGGTGTAACGTGTAGAGTGGGAAATTTTGATGAAAGAGAAATTTATAAATGGCTTTAACCTCACTGAGAAAGGAATTTTTAAATGAGATTTATTTGTTAAAAATCTCTGACCAAAAGCATCTGTCCCAAATATTTGTGCTTTTGATTTGCATCAAAGACGCCTAAAACCTAAATTGATGTGCTGCTCGGGCCATCCTTGAAATTCAGAACAATTAAGATGCTTAAGACGGGCATCAGCAATTGAAAGCAGTGGAGAGAGAGCCTCTAGGGCATCAGAACTTCCCATATTGAAAGCAATTTGCTTTTATTTTTTCTCTTTGTGTCCTTACATTTTTCAGACCTGCTTGTGTTGTGTTAAGAAGTCAGTAGAGTTCGTGGTTTGTTATATATTGTAGTATGTTTGTTTGTATAAGTCTTTATTTGGGCTCTTTGGGTTCTGCTCTAATGGTTAAGTACTGTTAGTGTCTAAACAAAGAGGGATTTAAAAAAAATTAGAACTGCTTGTGGATAAGAACAGAGTATGAGAAAAGGCTCTGCTACATCTGTGGCACAGAATGCTGGGAACAGACCTCTAACTGTCCTCGGAGAGAGGAGAACCGGAGTTTTACAATTTACAACAAACAGGTGCTGGAGAAGAGACTGCCAAGCCCTGGGAGGAACCATGCAGAATGTCGTGCCAAAGCCTGACAAAATTGGTGCAATTGTGATATTGTGCAATATTAATTTGGAAAGAGCTTAGGCTGACTAATCACCCTTTTCAAGTTAAGGCTGCACACTTCCTGTTAGCTTTACAGGTATCTGGATTTGCTGAGATGAGAATCAGCATGGTCCTCCTTTACTGCTTCTTGTAGTGTTATGTCTTTGAGTTTGGGAGCTCAAAATTTGTCACTCTTTAAAACTTTTTCACCATATGTCGTGCAGAAAAATGCAACATATCATTCCCTAGCTGCTTGTTGAGCAAGCTGCTTTGTGAGCTGAGCAGGAGATGGAGGGGTTCTAGTGCTTTGTAGTCCCTTCCTTTTGGTTCTTTTTGCTCCGTGACAATTCGGGGGTAGTTATCAGTGATTTAGTTACTCCATTCAGGGAGTGCCAACAATAATTTTAGTTATCACTTTAAAATTTTGAAAATTCAGTACAAAACATCCCAATATCTTGCAGAAGACTCTAACGCCCTGTGGAGATAGTAGGATATGAAAGTATATTATCATCATACTGCCTAGTTAACATGTACTTCTCATTTTTTCCCCCCAGCTTTATGGATTTTGCTTTAATTCTCTTTTATTGTTTCTTAATTTAGCCTGTAATCTCTGCAAAATAAATTATTTTCAGGAAGAAAGTGTTTGTATTACAATGATGTGTTTGCATTGCTCTTACGGTTCATTTCGCTTCGTAAGCTCTTTGTTTGTGGTCTGTGAGCAAGTGATTAAAGCCAATAAGGGTGAAAAAAGATTGTGTGGGTGAGGCTCTGATTTGAGACACTGACAAATACAAGATTAATACCTGCATCAGCGATGGGGCCTTTGATTTTTGGGCCGTTTATTTGCTCTTTGCATCGTAGACCTTTGTCAAAATGAATTTATTGGTATTGGGTTTAATTATCACTGTGATATAACAAAATATATGTCTATGTCACTGTCTTTATCCGTAGCAGAGCAAGTAGGGTAAGGGGTGTTGGTTTTGAGTATGAAAGGCTTGCAGACAAGAATCAGTAAGTGCTGGTTAGCTAAACAGCAGACTGAAGGTATTTGTTCAATCAGTTTCAGCAGAAGCAGCTATTATTCAGTTTGTTTGAGTTGATCTGCATTGATGAGGATAATAATAAGTCTGGCATACTCTCTTTGTTTCCCTGGCACTAGCCAAAATTCCTTGAATAGCATAATTGATACTTGAGCCTAAATCTTATTTTAGCAAATCTGAAGGGCTGCTAGACATCCTGGAGGAGTCAGTCAAAGCAGAGAGCCTTGCAGGTCTTTGGGCTCTGTTTGCTTCTAAACTTGCCCTCTTTACAAGTAATTGTTCCCTGCAATTTGTATAGGGCAAAAATATTAGAGCGTCAAAGCCTCTTCTGAAACCTGTGATTTGTGCTGGTTCACTTGCGATTGCTTGCTTTGAAGGCTTACTGTACTAATGTGGATGTTTTTCCCCTTGACCTCTTTTGGTTCTGAAGAAATCCCTATAACTTCTGAGAAGCATGCAAAAAATACAGGAAAAGTTACACATTACACATACTTTAATTTTGATCGCAGGCTGCTGTTAATGCTTTCGCAGTTTCTTTCATTTCCTATAGTTACTACTAAGGGGGCAGTTCATCTGGAATGCTTTTTGCTTAACTGGAATTGTAATTTCAAGGCGGTGAACTACAAACTTTGAAAAAATCTGCTTAAAAACCATTGGTTAGTATTCTGCACATCTGTTATATAGACCAGCTTACAGAATCTGCACTTAAAAATACATATGCATAAAGAGTGTATGTTCTAACCTAATCTTCACGGATTCAAGGATGATGGTTAGAGTAGGCAACGTGCAGTATTAATCACGTGAAATGCCATTGCCATGATTGTAGTGGTACCATTTCTAGCCTCCTCTGCTGTAATTGAAGCCATGGCTTTAGCGTGCCTGTTACACACAGACTGAATGTTTACACGTTGCTAAGTCTGCCCGTGCAAATGAGCACATAAACCACCTCAAGCTGTGTGGTCTGTCTGCAGCGGCCTCCATCCATCTCCATCACTTTGCTGGTGCAGGCTTTTCTGTGCTCCTGCATTTTGCCCTCTTCTCATTGATGCTTCCAGAAAGGTGGTCACTTGGGAATGAAAAATTACTGTATGAGGTGAGGCTTGCTTTTCAGCCAGCACAGAGCTGAGGTACTGAGCCTGCAATATCACTCTCTGGCTTCAGATCAATAGACAAGGCTTGGTAGCAACCCCTTTCGTCTTGAAAAGGAGGCAGAGCTAATCTTTTTAGTATATTAGAAGAGCAAGGGAAGAACATTCACGGTGCTGAATAAACAAGCCAGCTAATGACTGCTGAGTAATGTTAAGCTGTTATAAGAAAGCTTTATGGTTGTTTTTTTGTATTCACGACATTAATCTATGTTTTGTGAGATCTCTTGAGTCCTTATTTATTTTGCCCACATTTTGAGACCAAAGAACATTCTCAGATAGCTGAGGTTTCTAGCTTTCAAACACTTTTTTATTTGTGAAATGGTGGCCTTGTAGGAAAAGAGCAGGGGCATTAGGATGAAACTGCTCTGTTCGCTGCTCTCGATCTGAGGGTCACCAGTGTAAAGGCACAGGGGAACTTCAGTGCATGGCTGCCTTTTCCTAGGCTGCCCTTCAAACTGAAAGCAACTTTGGTGTCTTTCCACACCAACCCACAAGGAACTGCTGTAGCACTTCAGAGAATTTCCTCCCGAGTTCCCAGATGTGCATCAGAAAATATATTATATGTCCCACCAAATAAAGACTGATAATTGCTGGCAAATACAGTGGGCACATTTTGCTTCTAACCTCCTGTACGTGTCACGTGCGATTCTCAGAAATTTCCTGCATCTCCTGCCTGCTCTCACAGCAGTTGCCCACACGTCTGTGATTGTCAGCTGCATCAGCAGTCAGGAAGCACAACTGAAATGTAAACAGTTTGACAGCTTGAACCTGATGGAATGACTTTCCTGAATATTTTCTTTGTAAGTAGGTGTTGCATCTGGTATGTGCTACTACAGTACTAGGTGATAAAGATCACGTGTCAGACCATGTAATTTAGGTGTGGTGTCTTAAAGTTTCATTTTAAGGAGTTTTTTTGTGTCCATAGGTTTCATTTTATAGTCCAATTCAGGTGGAATGTTCTTTATTTCCTGGTAGAAACTGGTTTGTCTGTTACAGCAAATGGACAGTTTCCTCCCACTGACAGCTCACAGCTATTCCCTTGTGGATTCAGTAGCACACAATAGTATTTCAGTAAAGCAGTGAGCTAAGTTTTTTGGTTTTTGTTTTGATGTGCTAGTGTTTTAGGTAGACTGCCAACATTTTCCCAAGGAATGCGAAGAAAATGTAGTGAAATTGTACTTTAAAGTGGTTTATACCTCAGCAAGATTTCTTGAGACGAAAGTCACTTCTTCAGTTCAAGGCTATTTTCTGAACTAAATATAAAAGACCTGCAGAGAGGAGGGTGTGCATGAAAGCTTTGAAGAAAAGGTCAGAGGAATTCTTTAAAATGAAAAACGTTTGGCAGGCTGCCTGTAGGTGTCATTACAAGCTGTCTTGTGTGTACCCGGAGGCCTAATCTTGGAAACAATTAAGTGCAGGGTAACTTTAATTGTGTGCCTGCCAAAGCAGTAAGACAAACTGAAATCTTTCAGCATTTGTAAGATCTTTAGTTTACATGTTTCCCCTTCAGCTTTTAGAACAACCATGTAAATGAAACATGGGAACTTGTCTAAGTTTAGTATTATATTGCAAGGCAATGAAGAGCTCTTTTAGATGATACTTGTGGGTGTTTTTCTGTTTTGTGCTCTTACTGGGTTTATTTTGGTAAATACATCAATAACTAAACAAATAATTATCATGGTTTCTGCTTTCCATTTCCTTCTCTGATAGAGTTTTTGATCTTAAATTGACGTTTCACTTCCTTTTGGAGTTTAGAGTAAATATTGTCTTCTGTGGTGATATGTATTACAAACTAGGTGGTTTGCATATAATATCAGTGCATTGTCTGAGAGTGAAAAACCAAGTGGTGAGCTCTGCTGGGAAAAGAAATCAGTCTAATTACCTGGTTAATTGCATTTTTATTGCACTATATATTGCACTGGGCACTGTAAAGTATCTCGCAAGACATCATATTTCTTTTTTCATCTGTCTTGGTGCTCCTACAGGAAAGTGAAAACACTTCTTTTACTTTGTTTAAACATCAGTGGAGAGTGAAGCATAAGTACTTGAGTATCTGTATTGGAGGATGAATGGATAGATAGAGACACAACCATAGTTTTTTTTTCCATAGTCAAAAAAATTGTTGATCAAGGTGAAGAACACTTGCATTAATGCGCAGTCTGTTCTAATTTCGTTTGGTTTGGCTTTCCTTGTATTAATTTGTAAGGACATTGAAATGATTTTTTTCCTTTATACTGGCTAGTGTCTCAGACTGACTTTAGCGCTTCATCTTTATTTTATTTTGCCACTTTTTTGTTATTTTATTTTCAAATCTAGCAGGACTATAGTTACATGCAGAAGCCGTATTAGAACACACACATGAAATTGTGCAAGAAATCTGTTATCAGGATAGGAATAGTAGGACTTTTCTTCTTTTCTTCTTTCCCGTATGTGTTTTGTTTGTTTGCTTGTTTTTTGTTTTGTTTTTTTAGTGATTTTTTGTGGTTTTTGCCTCAGATTGGGTTTTGTGGAGCACACTGTGAAACTGAACAAGTCCACTCCTGGAACAAACCAAGTAGTACTGAGGGCGCTGTGTTGCTTTATTTCTTTGTGTTCTTTTCCCCCTTCAAAGAGAAGAAATTGTGCAATACCTTTTTCTACTTCCCTCTTCTCTAAAATTCCTTTCCTTTGTAACTTCCATCAGGCTATATGTTTAGGCCATGTCAGGATCCTCACATGTTCTTACTTTCCAGTCTCCCCACTTGCCCCAGTCAGACAGTGTATTTTGATTAGCTTTCTGTAGAAAACATAATGTAGATACTTCCTCCTGCATGTTCTCCTCAGCTTCTTCCATGCCTTACTTGTCACAACACAAGCCTGTTTTAATGTCTTCTGTAATAACTGCGGATAACCTTGGGACCACTTTAATGGCTTCTTTCAGATCTACGGAGAATCCTGTGCTTTGACTGCTGCTTCTCCAGCCAGCCTTTCCTTGAGTCCATCCTTCATCTCCTTCACTTAAAAACCTTTGCTCCGCTCCCCCTATTTTAGACCTGCCAACCACGTATGTCAGGACATTCTTCTTCAAGTCTTGTCCTTTTTGGCGTCACTGGGTGTTTGTCTCTCCTGCTTGAGTGGTTTCTGCAGTACAGAATGCCCTGGCTCTCTCACCAGCACTCTGTCGGATGCCATCAATCACACCCGTGTCCTTTTCTGCTTCATTCACACCTCACTGAATTATCTCATCTGACTACATTAATCTGTCAAATAAAAGGTTAACTTGGAGATTTCATAATCTTCTACAGCCAGTTCTTGTTTTGTTGAAACTAAATCTCAGTGGGCTCTAGAGACAAACCCCCCGTATAGCCACATGTAATGTTGTTTATTGTCCTGCTATCAATCCGTCCTAACTTTACCTTGCAATGTACTTCTGAAATTAATTATGTGCACTGCTCTGGAATCAATTACACCATTAGGATGCCATTGTATTTGGCTTCCTGATTTTTCACCCTCTTATGAAAATGTGCCAGTAAAATGCTTTAATTCTCAGTTCTTCTGAGTGATTCTTCATTTCAGGAGCACATCACGGCAAGCAGTTCAGGCATCAGCTGAACTGATAAAGATATAATAAAGACTTTCCTATTAAGTTTTGCATGCTGACATGTATAATTTATCTTTCTTAAAATACATAAAATCTTCAGAATTACTAATGAAAGTCAGATACTAAATTGTTGTTGATAGTATACCCCTGAGACGTTTTTCCGGGAACTGTCTTATTGACACAATCCTTTAGTAAGCTGCAGAGTTTATTTTCAGTTTAACACAGTTCTTTTAATGTCAGAGAAATTATCTTTTGAAGGCTTCTCTTCCCTCCTCCAAGTTTCTGTTGCTCAATGGGAATTAACTGTAACTGATGTTGCTTTTTATGGAAGCCTCCATAAATGGTGTGCAAGTGGATTTGCACAAAACCCACATGTCAGAATGCTGACTGAAACCATTGGAGTAGAGTAAATTATTGGATACTGCTGTCCTATTGTTTGTAGAGTCTTCTGTTGTCATTTAACTGGGGGAAAATCATATCATATGAGACTTTAGTCATACTAAATGTTTCTCTGCATGTATACATTACTGTAGAATTGAGTAGGTAGTGAATTACACAGCTTGTTGTTCCAAAGAAACGTTTCAGCCCCTGTGTAATCATGCTTCTGAGTTTTGGATGTGCTAATGGCAGTATATTCTTTGTAAAGGCCATGGGGATAGATAATTAGTGAAAATTAAAATTCCCCAAGTGTGTTATCCTACACCAGGACTGTAGATCACTGCAGGAACACTGAAGGTGAGAAAGAGACATCTGCACATGGGTGAAATTCCTGCTAATGCCATTTTTCAAATGCAGTGATGATTCACTGTGTGAAAACGGTCTTCTGTATCCCTTGGCAACCAGAAACAAAATGTCTCTGTTCTTGTGTGCTGGCCTTCAAAAACACATCTGAGAAGTGGTTTATTTTCACAAGACAATCATGCAACATTAGAAGCCCGCTCCCACCCATTCTTCATAAAGAATAAACAAAAAGTAGACAATCCATTCTAGCTCTTGACTGAGTTGTAGGGCAAATCTTTTTTCGAGAGGTGTGTGTTTTTTCAGATTTGTTCTGTGACTTTTTAATGCATGAAAAATAATACTGTATTTTGTGCAAATTACTAGTAGTATTTAATATACTCTTGAAATCTGAGAGATGCGACTTTTGTCCTTAATTTCTGAGACTTCTATGGCAATGCAGTATTTTATTATTTTTTACTCAGCATGCTGTTGAATTTTATTATTTAGTATGCTTAGGATAAAAAAAAACCTGAGACTCTGTATTTCACAAAACATGCAAAAATCAGGAACATTTTCTTTAAACATAATATATCAAATGAGTGGTGTATCTTTGTGTAGGCAGCTGAAATTCAGCAAGTCAAATGCTTAAAAGCTTGTGTCAAAATAAGCACAAAAGACATAAGTTCCTTTTTTCAGGCTTGTTGTTCAGCAATCACACCCTTTTCTCTTTCCTCACAGCATCTAGCAATTGATGCTATTTTTAGAAATTATTCTGATAATAATCACTCAGCAAACCTTAGGCTGAATTGTTAAGAATACTGTACTCTTAGCTGGAGAATTGCATAATGGTGTACAAAAGGCTTTGACCTTTCCAAACCTCCAGTTTCCCTATTTTGCTTTGTAAATGTAAGTCATGAAGCGGGGGAAAAAATTGGGTTTTATCCAGAGGAGGTGCTTACTGCACAGTTACAATTTGCGTTTACAGAGCAGTGGGTTTCTTCCAGTTTTAAAATAGAGTTTAGTTATATTTCACACTGGCAATTGTGTGAGGAGTTTTCCTGTGGGGAGTTAGATCAGAACAGATCATTCTCTGTGTATGTTCATGTCCTGACTAACTGCAGTAGTAGCTCCCTGCCTGCACTGTCCGTGGGGGAGAAGATACTTTAGTCCTGGAAGAACTGGCTGGCTTTGGCTTACAGATTAATTTAGCCTTGCTTATACAAGTGGTGTAAGATAAAGGTTAAATTTGTGCACCTGAGGTTCAGATTTAAATGAGAAGCAGCTGAAGAAAAACATGTTTCTCTTGAAAAGTATTTAAATTATCATAAGAATCGAAATTTGAATTCATTTTGTACTATAAAGCATTAATCAGCTTTATTTATAAATAAATTCAAATTAGACTGCAGAAATGATCATACTGCTCAAAATAGAAAATAGAAAATAAAGTTATCAATGCTATTTTGATGTTCATGCATTTTTGCATTTTTACATTTTTTGCCTGCGTAATTTTTCCATGTATTTTTCCACTGCTGTTGATTTCATAAATTGAACTTTTTATTCACTATTTCAGGCCCCATTTATACATGACACTTCATGCAGGCAGTACCCTTCATCTGCTTGAAATAGCTTGCAAAACAGGAACATCAGTAACTTAAATTTGTGACTACTGGGTATAAGTCGCTGCTGCAGAAATCTGTTAAAGGCCCGTACTCGCCTTTTTGAAGTTTGGAATTCTGTGATTCTCTGTCTTCAAGGAAAAAAACAAACCCTTTAAAGGTCATCTAGTCTGATCTCCTGCAATGAGTTGAAGGGATGTCTTCCACTAGATGAGGTTGCTGAGAGCCCCATCCAACCTGACCTTGAATGTTTCCAGGGATGGGGCACCACCTCTCAGTGCAAGCTGTTCCAGTGGTTCACCATCTGCACAGTGAAACTTCTTCTTTATACCTAAGCTAAATCAACTCTCTTTTAGTTTAAAACCATTACCCCTTGTCCTATTGCAACAGCCCCTGCTTAAGTTTGTCCTCCTTTTTCTTATAGACCTCCTTCAAGTACTGAAAGGCCTTAGTGAGGTCTCCCTGGAGCCTCCTCTAGGCTGAACAAACCCACTTCTCTCAACTTTTCTGTTTTCTGTCACTTCGTCCTCCAGCCTGTGTTGCTATCACGGGTTGTCCCAGTCCAGGTGCAGCACCTTGCACTTGACCTCCTTGAACCACATCGGGTTCCCATGGGCCCACTTCTCGAGCTTGTCCAGGTCCCTTTGGATGGCATCCCTTCCTTCCAGCATGTCAATCACACCTTCCAGCTTGGAGCCTAGTGGCATTTAAAAAAAACACTTACTAGTGACATTTTAAAAACAAAATTCTTCTGTTTTAGGAAACTTGTGGTAAACAGATGGAAATAATATTATTAATTGTTTTTTATTTTGTGTGATTTTGTAGAAATCCTCTGAAAAATATATACCTGCAAGTAGCGTCCTTGAACACCATATTTTTATTTCAGTTCAGGTATCTGCCTAAAACCTTTTTAAAGCCTTCAGCGAGAACCCTATGAGAATTTTAATTTTTCCTTCAGGAAAACCATACTTAAGTGATGAGGATTTTCTGTTGGGTTTTTGCTTGCACCTATTAAAAAGCTATAACATGGTGGTTTTTTTTTTTTTTTGATGCATTCTAGCTATGACACACTCTAATTTGCAGAAAACAAGCAAATGAAAAGTGATGTAAAAGTCATTTGTATTCACTGTTAATATCTTGTTTTTAAGAGCCATTAGTAAAAGTTGCAAATTCTCCTTCTTTTAAAAATGTGTATTAATGGGGTTTTGTTTAATGATAAGATTTTCCAGAGCTCCTGGTACTGAACTCTGTGTCTCTGCTTAGGACGAGGATTAAAACTGCTTCTGGGCGGCTGTCCATTGCCCTTTAGTGCAGGAACCTTTTAGACTTTATACTACTGAAGAGTAATCAGAACTGAATGAAAGAAATGGAGGCATTAGACTAGAAATGATTGAAACCTGGCAGCAGAATTTTCGTCTGATCGTATGTGTAGAGCATAGGGCAACTTCCAGACCCTTTGCAATATCCCACTGTAGTAATATGAGTATTGTATGTTAAAAAAAAACCACTGAGAAGCTTTTAAAGGCCATCATCATGTGCTCTGATAGACGCAGGACTTAGGGTAAAAAAGGTCCGTGGCTATTAACCGAAAGTTACAATAAAATAGATAGGCATGGGTGATACCGATTTTAGTATTTCCTCAATATTGATTTCTTCTGTTGAAAATACAGTGTTCCACAAGTGTGTTTTTGCATCTTCAGTGTATGGGCTAAAAGATTTTTACATTGTGTTTGTTTGCTTCCTCTATTCCAGTGCAGAAAACATTTGCCTCTATTCTCAGAGCAACCTCCTTTTCAAGATTCCCTTTTGTGTGCAATATCTGATGCAGACGTAGTAAATTGCCCCAACTTTAAGAGGCATGAAAAAGCAGACTGGTGAAATTTTTGTATGGAACTTATCACTCCTGAATGTTGAGAGCAGCAGTAGGATAAGAGCTAGAGTTCGACAGGAGTAATTGTGAGCCTGGCTTTTCAGGGCAGCTCTGCTGGTGAACATCATTTAAACCCAGGGTATTTCTGCTTCCTGTGATCTCTCAGGGGATTGTTTTATATGCTTTTGGATGTCAGTTTCTTTTGGAGTTCTTGAGGGTTTTAGGACAAAGACAGGGGAACCAGCTTTTGCTTATAACTGGGATGGCAGCAGTGCCAGCCACAGGGCCTCTGTGCAGCAGCCAGGAGGTGTTAGCACCTGCCATCACCTCTGTGGTGCTGAGAAGGGAAAGATCCAACAGCTCTGCCAAGGAAAGCTTCTGTTTTTACCATAACTGAGCCTAAAGAGATTCTTGTAAGCAGTGGCAGCTGCTGAGAGCTAAAATCATAGTGGTGGATGTGAGGGGAAAAGGAGCAGATAAAAGTAACTTGCTGGGGCCACGCAGAGAGGCTGCCATTGGATAAGCCAGAGTGCCAACTGCTCTAGGGCATAATGCAAGTATAGACAAACTCCTAGCCTGTAACATGTTAACGTGTCTCCTCATTTCCTTTGTCTCTTGCTGATTTATTTTTGTTTCAAGGAATACTAATTTATCACATGGTCACTGAGCCAGTACCTTAACCTTGCTTTGTGGAATTACAAAACTAGAAAAAAAGAATAAAATATATAAATATGGTAGCAGAGATGTCTGTAACAATACCTCCAAAGAAAACAGACAGTATTATTATTTTTAAATTGTTTTTCATTTGAAAGGCTCTTTATATTTTATTGTAGTTAAATGAATGTGAAAGGTGCGTTCAATTTTTCTCCCCGATTTTCCTATTAATGTTGAAGGGTAGGAAGAAATTATGCTCATTTGTATTCCTGGACATAATATAAATGAAAAATGAATATTTTATTGCTAATGGCTTTATAAAATGCTATTCAGATATCTCAGCAAATTTAGTATATAATTCTATTGCAAAACATAAAAATAAAAAAACCGCTGAGCTGAGGGCTCTGAAAACAACAATAACGCAATGTCTAAGTACTAGTACAGCGGCTTTTAACTCCTCTATTCCTTTGCAAATGGTATCAGTTTCTCAAACAGTGTAGCTTGGTCTCCCTAAACTTTACAGAGCTTGAGACTGAGAAGTTGTGTCAAAATTAAGGCTCACTGTAGAAAAACCCTACAAATTTTTCACACATTCATTATTTGACCAACTTCACTGTGCGTGTATTTTTTCAGTAGCAAGCGAATTGTATGGCAGCTACATCACAGCAGCTACAGAAAGATTCCTTCAGTCAATTTTGTGTGTATTTTTGTAGCTAAGTATATATATACACTATATGTACACTATATATACTTTAGATATGTTAGATGTATTAGCCTCTATACAGACTGAAAGGGATGGATGTTGGCCAAAGGAAGGGAGAAAGGTAGAAAAGGTGGGAATACTTTCAGGTTCAGATGGATGGCACAACAGGGCTAGTGTTGGTGACGGAACGAGTACAGGAGTGGGAGAAATGGGAATAGGAGATATGCTGTGCAAGTAAACGAAGAGTTAAGAAAGGGCAGACAGTCTTGAGAGTGCCGGTGGATGAGAGGCTGGACATGATCTGGCAATGGGCACTCCCAGCCCAGAAAGCCAAACGTGTCCTGGGCTGCATCCAAAGCAGCGTGGGCAGCAGGGCAAGGGAAGGGATTCTGCCCCTCTGCTCTGCTCTGCTGAGACCCCACCTGCAGTGCTGCATCCAGCTCTGGGGTCCCAGCATAGGAAGATCTTGATTTGCACTGGAAAGTAGAAAGTAGAAAAGGAAAGTAGAACAAGTAGAGCTGGAAGGACTGTGGAGAGCTTACTGCAGTTGGGGTAGTTTCTGTTGAACCCTCTGACAGGGTGGGAGTTGAAGTTCCTGTTGTGCCTTACCCTTAATCCTTCCCTTGAGAATGAAAGCTGATGTGTGAAGGTGGAAACTCAGCATAACATGTATTTACAAAATCAAGGAAGTTTTGTTCTGCCTTGACCAACTCCACTGTGGAATCTGCTTCTTAAGCTAACAAGTGGGCTTAGCATTCTAGAAACTGTCTGTGGTAATCAGAATTTCTACATTTCAGAAGATGAAATACTGCCTTATGTATATATATGCGCCACATAGATTCAACTTTCAAAAGTCATTAAAGAACATTACTATTGAAAACACTGTGAAGCAAATAACATAGCAAAACTTGCTTACTAATTCTGTAGCTTTTACTTCTATCAGCATTATACAGAAGAAGTGTTGTAGCCAGGAAAAACGTATTTCAGATTGTAAAATGTCACTTATTTCTTTTCTTGTAGTGTGAAAAAACACCCAGCCTGTCTTCCTTGATTTAGTAGTAGATACATACAGATGTTTAAAATGTTTCCTTAAAGCTGTTACTGGGTAATTCAAGACAGTTTTGAGAATGAAGCCACTGCATCTAAATAAGTTAAAATACCCTGTCAGGAGTGGTTCCATACTGAAATCGTAAAAACCCTTCTGAGAACTGATGAAGAAGTGAGAATAATTGCAATCACAACATTTAGGAAGTGCAAAATAGCTTGTTAAAACCTCAGTGAAATGCATAGCAATTGAAGGCATCTGAATCTTTTTTGGGAATCACAGAAAAATGAAACATAGCCTTAGATTAGAACACTGTTGTGAAACTCTGGCGAAGTTGTCCATGATGCTTACAAAGTAAAATAAACTTAGGAAACAACTGGACAATTGTGCAGCAAATTATTAATGAAAGTCAGATTGGCTTCAGCATGTGCAGATTTAAAAAATAAGTTTTGTCAATATGATGAAACATTGTCCTTATTTAGATGAAAGCACTGTAAGTCAGGGAAACTGTAGTCAGTTAACTGACCAAAATATTGGAGGAGATACCACCTATATCCCTGTGTACTTATGGGCAGAGGGATACACTGGACGGTAAAGCATGTGTATTTTTTGGATATGGGTTTAGTGTATGTTCAAATATGTACCTTAAAGAAAGATATTCATTATTAGCAAGCGCAAATAGATTTTTTGTCTTGAAGGAATCGTGTTTTTTGTAGACTAAAAAAAGACATTACACTGGCTGTAAGGAGATCACAAACGACTTTCAGAGCTTCATGGAGAACAGTGAAGCACTGTGAGCACAGGAACTGTTGTGCTGAAAGTGGCACCTGAATCCGCGTCTGGCTTCGACGGTGGCTGTCTGTGGATACTTCAGAGCAACTTAGAGAATGAGTTTGGGGAGCATTTTTTTCCTAACCCATCAAGACAGTGGCTTCCCCATATCCATCAGCAAATAAATGTATATTCTGTATATATTTTTGTCCTCTTTTATGTAATTGTAGGTGCATTTATTGTTTGTGTTGGTATCTGATCCTTTTTAATTCCACCTTTTCTCTTGGCCCCAGTACGTTATGCTATGTAATGATGCCTAACATGCATGTGTGTGTAAGGGAGGGAGAGGAGTCAGTTCTCTTATCTGATTTGACCCTTCTCAGTTTGATTAACTGATTAGTTCTGTTCTAAGTGTTTTATTTGGAAGTGCAAGAAAACAATGGATCTTTATGCAAGGAAGATGTAGAAGTTTGAGAGAGCCCAGAGGTTCTCTGCTGATAGCCTCTTCTTTGAGTGAATGCAGACATTTTCTTCCAGATTCAGATTATGGCTGTGCTGTGGGGTATCAGGTAGTTACTGTGAGTGCTGTGATGCAGGCTTTGGAGAAAGAAAGCGTCTTTGTGACTAGAGTTAAAAAAAAAAAAACAAAACACTGAACCTACTGTGTGAGACAACCGTCATATTTGGTACAAAGCTGAAAGCAGTTTGAGAAAAAAACTGTGTACATTTGAACCTGAAAGATCTCCTGCAAGGGAAGAAAAGCAATTGAAATAGGCAGCCTGCAGATTAAAATCCCGGGAGAGCACTTGGTTCTCTCAATTGCCTGCTGAAAGAGCAGGAAAAGCTGATTTTATATGATATTATTAGGGAGGAATATACAATAACAAAATGTCAAGGCTGAATAGCATAGTCAATGAAGTATGAAAGAAACAATAGAAACTGAAGAGGGAGTAGAGTTTTGCTTAAGGAAATCAGTTCTCCACTGTGCTGTCAACAAAACATTTGCATCTGTGAAAGCGACCCCCTGGTTTTCATTAGGATAAAAATATGACTGGTGTTGCATTTAATATCATGTGTCATGGTAGCAGTCCCAACTGAGAGAGTGACAGCCATTGATGATCCTGCAGGTCTCCTCTCAAAGAGATGTTAACCCCAAAGTCATTGTCCAAATTAGTTTTGAAATTAGATTCTGCTTGCAATAGAAGTGAAGGGGATTTTTAGAGATTTACTTGAGGTGAATTTGCTGTTGGGAAGGTAAAAATGGTTTTCTCCTACATATTAATGGACCCTTCATGTAACCTCTCTGTGGCAGGAAGTTGTCTGACAAGGAAACTTGTGTCTCTGTTTATTATGAGTTTTGTGGAGGAAAGCAGGGAGAGAAGACAGACTGGGAGGATGATCAAGATAAAATCCAGGTGAAAATAAAGAGCAGAAAGGAAGAGCTGTTATATAAATGTATTAGTTATATAATGGCTTAGATATCATTGTCTTTTATAAGAAATGTGATATTTCTGTGCTTATAAAAACAGACTTTTTCCCACTCTGTATACGCTCAATTGTAAACCAGCAACCTCCAGTACTCAATAGTTAAGCTTTCAAATTTGTTTACAGATTTCAAAACATTTATTAAGATGTTGTCCTTGTCCTGTCTACCAAATTATTTTTATGGTGAGGAATTTTATATCGCCATTTTAGAAACTGAAAAACAGATCATGGTAGTAATTCATGCCTGGTGTTTTGGTTCTTACACTTTCACATTTAATATAAGGAGAGGAGAGATAGCTAACTTGGTAAAATGAAATATTGGAGTAAATTAAGTTTATATTAAATATAAAACAGTGTGGAAATATAGTCTGACTCCAAACTATTTCAAACGCCGTAGCCCTTCAACAAACCATGTACACTTTATGTTACTTGCTGATTATGGGCTTTATAATTGATTGGCCTAATTGGAAGGTTGAAAGAGCATCTTTTCAGCTATTTTTCCAAGTGGAAATAAATAACAGTCAACAAAATATTAGTCGTACTTCCTTGGTGGAAGAAAAATATTATGTGAAGTATTCGATTTAGTAGAGTTCCTGAAAATGCAGAGTCTTCTGAGATAAACAGTACTGGACATACAAATGCTGCTAAGTGAAGATTCAGAGTTTTATCTTTCACGAGGTGAGATTTCCCAGTGGCATTTCCCAGCTTCCCCGAGTGATTAGCTTTGCTTAGATTGTAAGAGGAATCAGGACTAATCTGTATGCCTGTATACTAATTGCTGATTGAGAATCAGTAGGTAATTGAACCACTGAAAACTTAGTTGGCTGTCTGTACCTCATGTAGCATAAAAAGAGGTAGCAAGACACAGTAGCAGCTGTAATTTACGCTTCACGCCTGCGATGGAAGCTGCAATAACTCAGGTCAGATACAAGACCCATGCAGCTTTCTCAGCTATGGGAGCAGCAAGCTCCAGACAAATACTGGAAAATAATACTTAAATGTCTCAGCTGTTAATTGCATGCATTAATAATTAGTAAGAATATTTAACTTTATTTTCTAAGGAAGGAGACATGACATGGATTTATAAATAACCACCTGAACTGTATTCATAGATATTAGAAAATACATTTTAAGGAGGCACTCACTCCATTCTTAGTGAGAAAGATTGGAGATGTTGGGGAAAGTTATTCCAGCCTGATAAAGGGTGGGAGGTGAAAGCTTTTATTGTGTGTCTACTAGTTTTTTAATCCAAACTAATTTTCATTTTTCTGGCCTCAGTTGTTTATAGAAAATTTATTTGCAGGCAGTATATGCATGAGCAAAACCTCTTCATGACATTAAAGAATACAGAAGTTACAGAAATCAGAGCACTCCGAAAGTGTGTGGGAGAGCATTGCACACCCTGGATGAATAACTGGGTTTCTGATTCTGTCTTTGTTTTTAACCTCCCTTCATAGCTTTGAGCAAATTACTTTCCCTTCTTTTTCACTTCCATGGATAAAATGGGATAATGATATTTAAGTACAATATTTCATAAAGATGCTGTGCAGACCCATTAATAAATCCATTTGCAGGTCTTTGATTACCTTCAGTATATCAAAATGTCACAGCTGAGCTTGCTGACTGCACTTATTTAATTTCCTAGTTCTACTCAACTTCTAGATTATAAAATGATATTTTCTGACATAACTTATGATACAACTAAAACTATCACTCTGAAAGGCAGTTCAACACTCATCCACTACCCCTTAGAAAAAGCTATAAAGTACACAGATTGTCTTTTCTTCAGTTATTATAAAGATTTATTGGATCTCTAGCTCTAATATCCACTGAAGGTTTTCTCTGACAGTATTAACTTCTTAGATCAATAAATTGTGATACTGATCTCCTGAGAAGTCAGTGTCTGCCAGCTACCATTGCAGTGTTTACCCCTGTTGAAAAGCAGTTGTAGCAAATTAAATTGGCTTCTGCCGGTGGATGGTCCTTTTTTTATGGCACAATTAACAAAGGTTGATAGATAGGCCACTTCCTAAAGAACATCAGATTAAAGGCAAGGGTTTGTAGCAAGAAAAATCTGACTTTATGAGGTGAATCTGCTTTCATTTATAGAAGAGTTGCTGGAGACTGGAAGATGACTCTTCAAAAGGAAGAGTCCTTTTCAAAGGAGTGTGTTTTTAACAGTGTGCACATACCTGATCTTCGGTGTTGCTGACTGCGTTCTTTAATCTGTTAGACAATTTATGTTATATAGGTTTGTGAAACATTCTGCTTTCACAAAGGAAGGGTATATTAGAGGAAGGTTTTTTATTGATGACATGGATGAGGGTATTGAGTCTTTCATTAGTAAATTTGCGGACAACACTAAGCTGGGAGCTTGTGTCGATCTGTTGGAAGGTAGGAGGGCTCTGCAAAGGGACCTGGAACAGTTGAATGGATGGGTTGAGTCCAATAGGATAAAGTTCAGTAAGTCCAAATGCCAAGTCCTGTGTTTTGGCCACAATAACCCCCTGCAACGTTATAGGCTGGCGACGGAGTGGCTGGACAGTGCCCAGG
>VZTF01003561.1:1056803-1242219 GCA_013397755.1 Cnemophilus loriae | reverse complement strand
AGAGGACACAGTCTTAAGCTGCACCAAGGGAAATATAGGTTAGATATTAGGAAAAAGTATTTCACAGAAAGAGTGGTTAAATACTGGAATTGTCTGCCCAGGGTGGTGGTGGAATCACCATCCCTGGATGTGTTTAAAAAGATATTGGATGTGGCACTTGGTGACATGGTTTAGTTGAGGTGTTAAGGCATGGGTTGGGCTTGATGATCGTAAGAGGTCTTTTCCAACCTGGAGATTCTGTGAAGGTAGAGACAAGTAGAATAAAACAAAACCAAGCTTGTAACTACTTTAAAAAAGCTCCAGAAATAGCTACTTTTGCTTTCATCTAGCTCAAATGATGGGGAATTTGTCCTCAAACAGGATCCTGACCTTGGATCTCCAAAATAGACGTAGAAATGCGAAAAGTTTGTTCCCTTAAACTTGTTTCCTTCCTTTGCCTCATTATCAGGAAACTTTCTGATGACAGTTTTAACAGTGCTGTCCAAGGATAAATGATTAGCGTGGCCTAGCAGTGACTCCAAGGTATGTGTTGAATTGCACAATAAGGATGATGTATATTGAGAGTGATTCTCGAAATTAGAGTGAAACTTGAGCATTGATGTTTGTAATCATGGAGGAATTATTGACAAAATTCTGATAATGTCAGTTTTCTGAATATTAGCAGCCTGTTCCAAACTAAAAAATTACCTAAAAGCACTGAGAGAAATGCTCATAGGGTTTTTTTGGCATGGGCAAGATGGTATTTTTCTAAACTGTTGTTCTGAGAAATACTTGAATTGCTTGGTATTCAGATATTTTGAAAATGTAGTTTAGGTGATTAAAGCTGTGCAAATTTTCTGCCCTCTGGTAAACTCAGAGGCTTCCAGTGATGCATGGAAAAGGCTCAGTCAACAAAACCCAGCTATGCATTTTATGCATAAAAAATACATATTAAAATGATAGTTGCACAGCAAAGTACTACAAATTAGATGTTCTAATTTTGCCTAATATTTTGAATTAAGATACAAATTATGTTTATTTAGCATTTGTGATGACTTATAAGATACAATTACAACCTAACAGTATAGCATCTTCTGGTTAATTTATAACTACAACCTATCAAGTTTATGCTGGACCTGAAGTGAGTGGCTGCTTTTATGAGAACACATTTGGTTTAGACAACATCAGATAAAAAGTCCCTGTTGAGTAAATTCCTCACAGGGATTTTTTTTTTTTTTTTTTTTGTATGTATGGGAAGCTTTAGACTGCAAAGTGTGATTATGGTAAACACACCACAGAGAGCAAATTTAAGTGGGGAGTGTGGTGTTGTTTGAAATTCTTAGTATATTGCTTCAGGAGGGCAAGCTATCAACATCTTTCATAGCACTGATTAGTTTGTAAGGGTTTGGGTTTTTTAATAGCTCGAGAAACAACCCTTTTGGTACTGTCTCGCTCAATTCTCCACTATAATAAACTGTGTTAGTGCTACTGGGTTTAATTAATTCACACAGGCACAGATACTGCTCTGCTTTCCTTAGAGAGGAAAATTACTGAATGTGTTGGAGGGGACACTGAGAGTATGTAAATCTGGACAGCTCTAGGCAGACACAGGCTCTCCTGCCAGTGCTCCTGTCTGGCCAGACTCAGATTATTTTCAGTCCAGAAGCCATGTAGTCGTGGTGCCCTTCCTCATACACCCCCCCTCTCTCAACAGCCTTTTTGGTTCAGGCACGGTGCCACACCAGTGTGACATCAGACCTGGGCTGGCTCCTCTCCAGTCATCATGGAAGAGGTCATCCTGTGGATGTTCCCTGAGACAATTTATGACAGCAACAGCATCATCCTCAGGGCTGTTAAACCTTCCTTAGATTCCAGCTATCCCTGAACAACTTACAGCTCATGCTTTGCAGATTTTCTTAGTGAGGCTGTTTCAGTGCTTAAAGATGGGACTGCCCTCGTGCACACTTCTAATTACAAATTAGGGCATTTGATTTGATTTGGTTGGCAAAGCAGCTGCTTGATTTCCCACCTACCCTTAGGTTTTGGTTTTGTTTTTTTTTCCTATTCTGTGGAAATTAAAAGGCGAATTTTCTTCAGCTGAGCTGCTGGCATTTGAGGCAGAACATTCCCACAGAGGTGTGCAGTTTTGTCTGCACTCCAGGTTTAATGTAGAACAGCTAAGTTTCACTTCCTTTTGTGAATATTATTGGCCAGTTGTCTTCATGATCAGGTGCAGGAGTCTGAGTTAAAATTTGTAGTGTTTCTGAATATGATGGGTTCTACAGAGATAGTGGCTTTCTCACATGCTGTAATCTCTTTATTCCTCAACATCATCTCTGTGTTTTGTGGGTTATAAATTACCTGTCTCTCTCTTAGGATAGAATTACCATGGCCCCCTTCTTTCTCATTTACTTGCATCCCTTTTATTTAGCAAGGAACTGTTGTCTTTTCTTTCAACTATGGTGTAACTGATACGTATCTAATTAAACTCAATTTTCTCAGTAGGTCTTAACTTTGAAGTCTCTGTGCCCTGTCTTGGATTTGACATAGGGATTTTGTGCCCAAAATTTTGTCTTTTTTCTTCCTGTACCAGTTGGCTGAGTAAAATGCAGTGTCTCTCCATAAACATCATCTGATGGATGAACTGTTAGAACTTACTGGGTAATTCTTCACTTGCAGAATTTGGGTTTATCAAAGGACTTCATACTGATGCAAAACCACGTATCAGATTAGTTAAGTGAACAAGCTGAATTTATTAAATCATTCTGCATTGCAGTGCTACGTTGTGAAAAGGAATGTACTACTAGGCCATGCAAACTTGTTGATTTTTCTGTATTCTTCATTTCTGTTTTATTGGTGGTCATGGTGGATTTTTTTTCATTTTACCACTTAGGGACTTATTTCCCAAGAAGTGTCGTTATTCTAGTTTTCTCCAGAAAAATTGTGATATTGTTGATATATGTTTTTAAACTCCAGACTTCGTTCTTCTGTTATTATTACCATTCCTTATGGCTGAGAGTCACTTGTTTTAATATCTGTCACATCTGTAAAAATAATGACCATGCCAACCAACAGGTTACTGAAATACTATCTGAAGAGAGTGGGGTTCTAGATTAATCTTTCAAGCATTTTGACTTCATTGGGCCATTGAAGTACACTGAATTATTTTTATTAACAACTTTGGTCTTCACTGTTTCTTTTCATGTATTAGTGCGTATTTGTAAGGTGTATTGACTTATGTGAATGTGGTATTTTTTTAACCTTTGAACCAAATACTTTCCTGCAGTATATTCCTTTCCTGTTAATTTTTCCTTCTGAATATACTATTGGTCCATCCCAAAAATAATTTAAAATTTTATGTCTTAGTTTCTTTCAAGATTAATAAATTTTTCTATGTGAACAAATACGAACAGTATGTTTGTGTACTTGTACACACGTTTCAGTCTTTGAATGGGGAGTTCATTCAAAATAAAGAAAATGCAGAGTACTTACCCATTAGTGAAATACTTGAACTAATTACAAGCAAATAAAGTACAGGTTGCAATTGTCAATCTAATTCTGTTGCATTTTCAGTGTTGTTTTCAAGTTCTTTCTTTCCTCCCTCCCCCTCAAAAAAAAAAAAAAAAAGTAAAAAGTTGTCCATAGAACTTGCTTGGAAAATGCCAACTCCTGTGTGCTTTTCTTTCAGAGTACGGACATGAGTCCAGCTAGTAGCACAACCTCCCTCCCTGTTAGCCCCCTTCCTGAGGAGCCATTATTTTTCAAGGTACAGTTAATTAATTTAATCATAGATATTGTGTACTAATCTTGGCTTATCATGTTATCTGCTGTACTGTGAAGTACTGTTATTATTTCTTCCTTTTCTTCAAATTACTGTGATATCAGCCGATGTTCCATGTATATACCATGCAATTTTCAGTAAATACCTAGAATACAATGTTGTTGGTTTTGAGAGGAATATATTTCCAGCAGACTACAGCTATAAACTGGTGTTTGTAAGACTGTGTTTTTATCCATCATTTCATTTGGATATGTGCATTCCTGTATAAGTTTGTGTCATCAACAGATTTCTCTTTATTTTGTGTTTCAAGTACATCTTTTAATTAAACAATTATGTTATGATGTTACCGTTTCAATGAAAAGATAATGAAATGATTAGTTTCTCCAAGGATACAGGAGACATTAAAGGTCTGTCAAAGAACAGTTTTGGCATAAGTCCAGTGTAAGCCACAGGCCTGGCATTTTAGTTAACAATAAATGTTGGGACAATGTCCACAACTTCATGAGGTTTAAGCTGTGAGGAGTGAGTTGCCATATGTCACTTTTTCAGCTGACACCATGGTATCCGTCCTTGAGACACAGAATAGCCTTAGGCAGAGCCTAACTCTTGGAAGAGGTCTCCTGAGGCCACCCAGGTACTCAGAGCAGTGCTGCATCATCTAGCAAAGAGGTCACCTTGCCAGTTGTTCACTTAGATGAGGAAGAGGGCACTTGGGTTTTCAGCACCATTGACTCAATTGTGTGTCATAATATGAACTAAGTTACACTCACAGGAATATTCCTTTTAAAATTGCCCCTCTTCCAAGTAAGTGTCCACCTTCTGTGTGCATACAATCAGTTGATTGGGTTGTGTTTTAGTCACTTTGTGATGATGCTGAGTTAAAGGTGAGTAACTAGAATTAATGAAGTTTGGTGATATAAAGTTTGTCTCTCCTGCATGTTCTTCGAGCACAGAAAATAACAGTGTCCTTCAGACCTGGCCAAGCCCAGAAAAGAAACTCCTTTTGTTTTTTGGTTTTCTTTTTTTTTTCCCCCTCCATGTTTTCTGTGTCTGTGCAACAGTTGTACAACCAGCCAGCTGATTCCTGCTATTAGAAGGGTTGAGGATTTTGCTTGCACGGTCATTTCATCAGTGGAGGTACAGATGGGATATCAGTGGTCAGCTAGTCACTGCTTCTCATTCCTCTTTTGGGATTTAATGCTTTTAAGACCCGTCTCTGTCAGATTTGGCTGAAACTGAGCAATGTTGTGCCAAGATACCAGGGTACACGTCTTTATTTCCTTGGAACACCACTTTAAATGCACATTGAAGTCTGCTCAACATTCTAAGTCAGATTCAGTAGTTGAGTCTCCCCATGACTGCAAAACCACTAAGATACGACATTCAAGAAATGGGCTGCTCAGCTCAGATAAAGATGTAAGAGCTAAGAAAATCTAACTTACCAATTCTCATGCTGAGGTGATCAAACATTGCTCTGTTTGCATCAGGGACACTGACAAGTACACTGTAGTGCCTTTATTTTTGAAGGAAATGGTGTTTGTATAACGCAAAATGGGCTGTAAATTACTTATTTGAAGTGGAATAGTTGCTCTAATAAAACAATAAAGATTTTTTTCCATATTTAAAGTCTAGTAGAAATGGTAAAAGAAACTGAAAAATAGGACAGAGAGCGTTACTTAATCTTTCATTTTCAGTCAATTTTCAAGCCAGGAAGCATTTTCCTTTGCAATTCAAGTAAAATGGAGGTCAGACCCGGAAAAAGTTAGGTGCATTTCACAGCATTTAGTAGAAATAAAAATAATATAAAATGTAACAGTTTCTGTTAGTTCTCCTTGACTCACTCCAAGAGGGAGCACTATTGTTCCAGTTGTAATACGAGTGAGTGGTTTTACAAGCCATAACCCTCTCCGAATACTGTCAGTCAATAATATTGGCTTTTGATGATGGGATGGTGCATTTCCCTTAGCAACATGATAATAACCTTTCCCACATCCTTGCTGTAGAGACTGAGATTGAAAAAGAAATTCCTTTCTGTGGTTTGGAAAGCACAGGTGTAACGAAGCAGGGCCCTATAAACTGCCTCTCTTTGGGACAGTTGAAGATCTCTGAGCTAATGAGCTTTTATATTAGACTGTGAAATGAAACCAAGCCTGTGTTCTGCTAATAATATAAAATACCTGCTTTTATACCGAGAAAGAGAACTGTCCTTCCTTGGATTTTAACAATTTGCCTTCAAAAGAAAGTCTGCATTGCTGCACACAGAAAGAATGCAAATCCTGTCATCATGCTCTTCTTGTACATCCAACTTCACCAAAGCAGATGCCTGTTATTTTTGGTCCTACAGGATATATGCTGTTATAAATATGGAGAACTTAAGCTTGTTCAAAACCATTTTAGGATTTTGAATTTAATCTAATGATAGTTAGAAACCAGATTTGCCTGGAAGTGCTTGTAGGACCAACCTCAGCTACCGTTCTCCCAATATATTGCACATGCTATGACTTGTTGCAAAAAGATCCAAATCATATAAGACCCTGCTCAGGAGTGTTTGGAGAAAGATATTTTCCAGTGCAGCAAGAGATAATCCACCTGAGTCTATTATCTACCATTATTTTAACTGAGTCATTGTGCTTTACTTACATTAAGACAGCACCTTTGAAAGAATATCACTGATACCCAGCAAAAGGAGTAGAAAACAATTGGGTAAGAAATAAAGGTGGCCAACTCCAGAGCTATTGAACCTTAAATGCAACAATGAGAAAAGGAAAGATAAGCATATCGTTAATGCCATTCAGCAACCTTTGCTCCATAAATGTTGTACATAGTAGCTCTGGTTTTGTTTGAGGAAAGAGGAACTTTGCGCAGCAGCCAGTAGCCAGCAGCCCATCTTCTCTGTGGCTTTGGCTTCCTTCTCTTCTCCCTGTGGAGTTAACAACACACAGATGTTCAGAGCAGTCTTCCTTAGCTGTGCTCTTAAAAATCTTGGAAAAAAATCCAGTTCAGCCGTGTACACAGACACTTCTGCAAAACTTTTCTGAAACCGTTTTTGATAAAGCAATCATAGGCATTTCTTTTTATTTTTATGTCAAAGTCCACCTTTCAATCCTCTGCTGTTTTCCATGGCTAAGTTTTTAGAAAAGGAAGATCTTTTCCTATATTGTGGAAAAAGTTTATTTCTCTTCTCAGAAAAAAGATTCGTCTTTGTTGGTGGTTTTGCACTTAAACTGTCATGGAGGTAGGATCTTCTTTGGAACAGAAGTTTATTCTTCTGTCCCTTTATAATATTCTTGAAGGATTAGGTCTTTATCTTGTGGGAAAAAGTTATGTTACAATTGAAATATTTCAGAACTGAGAATTTATAATGGGTTATAATGGAGCAGAATGATATTTATCATGCAACCTTAACTCAAGTGTTATTTTGTGTTATAATAGCAAAACTGTAGCTGGCTCAAATGTGAGTGACTTTTAATTATGAGTACTTATATCTGCTCTCATTAGCTGGAATTAAAAATAATCCTGCCTTTCATTTAGAAGATAAGTGAAGGAGTGGGTGTTTCTAAAAGGTCAACTTACCAAGCAATGTCTCATCCAGTTTTTAGAACCTGTTATTTTCTCTTACTCATTATGCCATGCTTTATTATAATAGTATTTTATTATTTTAAAATTATTTTAAAATATAGTGACAGCCTTTTAAGAAGAGATCTATGACAGCCATTTAGTACATTGAATATCTAATATTAGCTAATTATACATTATCCGTTGTAATGAGCATCAGTCTCACTGGTTATTAGCCACAGCCAAGTTGTAAATAATAACCATAATAGTAATTTATTGTAGCGATGTTGAATTGTGCTTCAATTCTATGATTAATCTCAGCCATGCTTTACTAATTGGCATTAAATGAAAGAAAAAAATTCTTCCATTATTTCCTTTCTCCTTTGAGGGAGCTGAGAATTTCCTTCAGTATTTATTATCTTACTGTGTTCTGACTTCTGTAATTAATACCCTTGATGCAAATTCCTTGAGTATGAAAATGGAATTGCCAGGTCAAGTAGCAAAAGCTGACAGTCCTCAGTAGTGTTACCACTGCTGTAGGTCTAGTAAAGTGTAATTTCTACTAAATTATGTCTATACTAACAGTTTTGCCATTCATCCTGCAGCTTTACGGGCTCTGGAAATGCAAATCATTGCAGTTCCTGAATGGGCATGACTCTGGCAGCTCGTGACATTTGTGCATACAATTAGTGAGAGATAAATTTTCCATTTGGTCTGTAATCACAATTTAATTTTACTGCAGCTATTTGGCATGATCAATATGAAAGGCACAGTAGTGATCACTCAGGTTAGCTCAGGCAACTCATCTTTGAGACTGAGACTATATTTCTGGGTGTAGAATGAGGTCTTTTCCTAACTTACTCAGCAATGATGACGACAAATGGGGCCCATACTTCAGAAAGCTTCCTGTGCTAGTTGACACAGACAGCTTATTTACCCTCTCTACCTTAAATGCACTATTTCCAATATTTTAAGTATTTGCTGACACTTCTTTATATAAGAAGATTTTAATGTATTGCTTTGTTTTTCAAATGGACTCTGAAATAATCACATAGGCATTATGACCCCTGGGCAGGTACAGGTTAGGGTTCAGTGATCCTCTTGAGTGGGCTGGAGGCCTCATTAGCTCTCATCCGTCTCATTCCACCCTCCAGCTGGATTTCTGCTTCTGCTGAGAATTATCTGAAGCCTCTGTGGTTTTGGTTTTTTGTGTGTTTTGGAGATGTTTTTGATATTTCTAGTAGAGTGAGTAGAGTTATGGAAATATGACTCACACAACCCCACCTTTACTGTTCTGCGGCCTCAATCTCCATCCAGTTTTAAACCAGTATGTCACCATTCTTCAGTGGTTTAATCAATTCCTCCCACTCTTCGTTGTTATTTCCTATGTCAGTGTTTCCTTTCTTTATGACTCCTTGTGTCTTACTGGTGTAGCATACATAGACTTTTAAAAGTCACATTATCACAGCAGCTTTCTGCCTTTGGTGCAAGTCTTCCGTTTTGTCATTTCGCAAAAAGATTTATACATCTGATTTGTTTCACTGTCTTTATCATCATAGGACATGAGATCTTGAAAAGCACTGAATTTATCCTGAAGGAAGGAGTGTGAGGTAGTTATTATGACCCCTGTTACAAGAAGCTTCTGTACATTTATTCACTGTCTTTTCCTTTTTCTCATTATCTCTGGACACTTTTCCTTAGAAAAAGGGTGCTGCCAGCAAGTCTGTCTGAGTAGAACCACATCACCTGTTTAATGAGTAATTTAAAAATTATTTTTATTGTGGGGAGTGTAGGCACAGCATCTGTAATTTCCCAGTGTCACTGATATATTTACTAAGTACTAAAATATTTACTAATATTTACTAATGACTAAAAGAATCAAGAATGAGACTGGGAACTCCACATGTATTGTCTGATTTCTTTCTGCCTCTATGCCTCGAACATAGTTTCCTTTCTTTCCAAATTTCATGTACATGCATTTTTTTATTGTGTTCTCCTTTATTTTATTGAAGCTTTCATCATAGGTTGACCATTAGTTTAATATTTCAAAATTACAATCCCTATCTTAGGCAAAACTGATGCTTTTAATGCTATAAATTCAGTTATTTACTCAGTGAGCCCCATATAGGAAAATAATTAATGTATGTCTTATTAAGATCTCCAAAAGCAACCAGAAACACAAGTGATGCTTCAACAAAGGCATGCAGAAGGATCATCATTGCTTTTTTTCAGTTAACAGGGTTTCCAGCATAACTTAAAATTTTATATAGTCAGTACTGCAAGGGTAAATATTGGCTTCATTCCGGTTCCCTCGCTCAGGCGGACACACACTCACACAATGAATTCTGATGCATACCTACAAAGTAAGCTTTTCCTGCTGAGTACTCTATAGCCAAGATTCAAAAGTCATAAAACTTGTAACATTATACGTTGCTGACAAGATTTTATCACTAAGACTATGAAAAAAACATTTTCTTGGAACTCCATGGCAGGATTCTGATACACCCAGTAACAGCACTTAAAGTGCTAATCTAATCATGTCAATACAGACAGTAAATCCTCCTAATTTCCCTTGTCTAGGGACTGATAGGCATAGGTAAATCTGAGGGAGTACAGTGGTGTGTTGAGGAACCATTCAGTGCGGGTAGCTCGGGGTGCAGCTGCAGGTTCAGCTCTGGGACCAGGAGCCCCAGCCCCAGGAAGAAGACAGAACACAGAGACCTGTGGCCCAGCCAGGGGCCTGGACACTCAGGGACGCAGCAGGAGCTGATGATTCCAGCCTTTCCCGCCCTTAGACTGTGAGGGTGTAAAAGCCCAGGGTTTCTTTTGCTCGGGGTCACTCCTGGGAGGCACCAGCTCGAGCTGTTATTTTGTTGTTTAGTTATTGCAGCATGATTAAATGATGAGACTGTGAGGGTGTAAAAGCCCGGGGTTTCTTTTGCTTGGGGTCACTCCTGGGAGGCACCAGCTCGAGCTGTTATTTTGTTGTTTAGTTATTGCAGCATGATTAAATGATGTTAAGGATCTGGACGTCTGAGACTCTGCTCTGGGAAACCTGGTGTGACTCTGTGAGTGTGGAGGGTGTAGCTGCAAAAGGTCCTAAGTCCCAGCTCAGGGGTGCCAGAGTAGCTGCCAGAGGGGCTTCTGAATGCTTGGACAGGGAAGTTCCCTTATCAGGCATTTATAAAATATGATGAATGGGGTTTTTTGGTTGTTTTGGTTTTTTAGGATTTTTTTTTTAGTGAGCAGAATCATTATAAAGAGTTTGGAGTAAAATTTTGTCGAAATCAATGGCACAGTGCCCACTGGCTATAGTGGCATATGCCATCAGGTCATGGATAGCATGGATTATTTCAGAGGCATCAATTATTTCAGAAGGGAAAATGTTCATCTGTATTGACCATTTTAACCCCATCAATTATTTTAAAGGTGAACATGTAATTCCATTTTGACCATTCCAACCCAAGAGTACTTTCTGTGGTTGTCATAAATGAGATAAAATTCAAGTGTTTTCATAAGTTATGTTCAATATGGTGAAAATGTAGAACTTTCTGCAATGCAGGATTTCATTTAATAATAATTATTCACTTTCCAGTATGTGTTAGAGCAATGCATATTTTCTTCCTAGGACAAATTAAACAAACTTGGGACTTGAAAATGGCTTTTCTACATCTCAGATGTGTATTCTTACTGTAGCAGGTCCTCTCTCTCCCTTTCTGGCCAAGGACCTCCGTTTTTTCATCCAGAAAGCCTCTGAAAATCATCTGTATGGAAACTTGACATGTTTTTGACAAAAAGTTTTGACTTAGTCACATTAATAATTTTAAATGGAATACATCTGATCCTTGACTCGTCTATTAGAACATGTATAAACATCTTTCCCAGTGCTAAGTAATGTTAATGACCCAGCCACGTGTTTTCAAACATAATCCATTACAGTAGAAAATTGATGGTTGGCATTTTGAAATCCTTATCAAGTTAAATGTCTCAAAAGTACGACACTAAAAATAACTGATTTTGAAAATGTTCACCGAGAGTTTAAAGAGACAGATATTTTTGTGAGCAATTTCGACAGCCGTTAACTGAAATTAAAGGCAGGATCTAATTGCTGACACATAGACACCTTGTGCCACTTCTGAAAGCTATATCCTGCCTTTCCTCTAGCTAACTTTCTAGCAGAGCCAAGTATTGAGAGGTGATGAAAGCTGTTGTGCTGTAGTTTGATTTTTGTTGTGTTCCTGGTTTCTTTTCCATTTGAGTTTGTCACTTGGTCGTGCTCTGTCTCTTGGTAAGTTATAAACTCCTTTGCAAGCCATTTGTTTCTAATGAGCTGTTTAATTTTACTGAGGAACGTGGCTTGTCTGGGAGGCTTTGATTGCATGATGCAATGGTGACATACATTGTTAGGTAGGGATTTCTGAAGTGCAGTTCCTGTTTCCACCAATTTTTACGTTGTTGTATAACATTAAAGCTAATTCTGTGTGAAAAAAAATACTTGCCCCTGTCTTTAAAGATTATAACATCATTATGGTAGTACTGGGGTAAAGTTCTTGTTTCTGAAAGGTGTAATGTACTCTGATTTTAAGCCATAGCATATGCATTCAGTTTATTCTCTACCCTTCTCCTTGCTCCTGGTATAGTTCAGTACTTTGATTATTGGTAGTGAAATGTATTTGTATGCTTAAGGTGACTTTTTAGTGCCTTACCATTTGTTTAGGAACCATAAAGTTTCTTCTACCTTTTTGACACACTTTTTTAAAAAATAGGACAGGTAAAAGGATATATTTGTTGATTGAAATGTTCTTAAATGTGGCTGTATGAACTGGCTCTTAATAGTAGTCCAGAAAAGTGATGTCTCTTAATGTGTGTAGAATAAGAAATCTATTTATTCAGGCTTCTTCATTTAGCGGAGATTTTAATAAGAGTCCTGAAAGACACTAGGAATGGAGACAATGGAAGGTGTCAATTTTCCTTCTTTTTAAGATGTTGAAAACCCAGTCTCAAGGCTGCGGGTTTGTTGCATTGTTGTCGTGGGGAACACCTATAGGAAAATGCTGTTCCTACTGTGAGTATCTTACAGATAACTTAGACAAGTTAAGAAAAACTTGTAGGTTTTGGACAATATAAATTTCTGAACGATTTCTTAATAAATGAATGAGGATATGATTCACTTAACTATTTCTGGTGAAGAAAAAGTGAACTAAAGGAAGAAGAGCACGACCTTTGTGGTTAAAGGAATTGATAATGGGAGGGGGGAAAAGCCGGTAAACAGACTTAATCACTTCATTTTGTCCTAGTGAATAATGAACTAAATATTCAGAAGGTTTTTTTAGATTTGATATTTTCAAGCAGAGATGAATGCTATAGATGAGAAGGAATAGCAATTTTTAAATTTGAATAATATTTTCTAAGCACTTTAAACTTTTACAACTATGTGGTACACTGTTGTGGGTGGCCTTGTGATAATTGTGTCATTAGAGTGATCATCTGTCGTTAGAGTTCTGAAAGATGAAATTAAGATTAATGAGGGTGTAGTGGAAAGAAGTTTTCTTTAGGTGCATATCTGATTACCGTTTTCTGTAATCATTACATTTCTGGATGTTGTCAGTAACCAAGAAAGAAATGAACAAGCATGACTGATTGTTGTTTATTTTGGGTTTTTCTGTACAGTTTCATATTTAAGTGAAAGGGAGAAGCACATAATGCTCCACATGACTGTACAGAGTAATATTTATTTCTGGTTCTTCTAACAAGTTGCTGGCTTATTTCAGTAAGTCAGTAAAAAGAGGTAAAGTTTGGGGGGGAAAAAGTGTTTATCGACAGCTGAACCAAGGGAAAATTCAGGAATGAAAATGAAATAGTTTTTACAAACGGCATGAAACAAAGACATTTCCTGAAGTTTTTTGTTTACTGTTCACTAAAATACCTAAAGTCTCACCATTTTCACAGACTGGTATGTCTGCATCAAATTTAAAATGCTTAGGAAATGTAGACTAACTGGAAATCTACAGGGTATAATTATGTATCATAGAAAAACAGCTGCAATGAAAAACAAGAAAACAAGAAGAAAACTGGTGACAGTGAAGTTTAAAATAAAGTAGTTAGTTCAGCATGCCAGTGTTACAGAATTTATGAGGTTCACACACACAAATTATCAATTTTTTAGTACTATGAAAGAAGAAGTTTAAAGATATTAAATATTGCTTTCATTTTGGTATTGCAGATGTGAAGTAGGATGAAGTTGAGATATTGTGTGAGAGGGGAACTTGGACTATAAAGTTGACTTGTTAATATTTCTCAGTGATTGTTTGGATTCCTCTAGGTCAGTTTTCTTTGATCAAAATTTCAATCTCTTTGGGTAGAAATGTTCCTGCAGTTGCAAGTTTAATAGGCTGGCATCTTTGTGCAGGCAATTCTGGGTTTGCTGCTTTGTCCATAGTGAGCTCTGCTCCCTGAGCAGCACTGAGAGGAGGGATTTTGTCCAACCTGAGCACTTAAATGAGAGTTGTCATAGCAATACAGAATTAAATTTGGACAAGAAACAGTTTTCCTGTACCATGGAAATTTCAAACATTTCAGGACATTCTTGTGCCTGGTATGAGACAAGCAGATCATAATCTGTGTCATTTGGCCACCCCAGCTCTAAGCAGCCTTTGGCTGTGATAGTGAGGTATATGTCAGAATTAGAAATGGCCAGAATGGTACTTGTGGCTTCTTATATCTTCATTCTTTTGCTTTATGCTTTGCTGTATGCTTGAGGATGATCCTTCAATTGTGAGTTTGTATATTTGGTGTTTATTACCATGTTTATAAACATTTTGAATGAATAATATATGTAGGCTTTTAAGTTATGAATTCTTTAAGCCTTTTGCTTCAGTCTCCTCTTCTGAATATCTTTATACTCTTTCCTTCTACGACCACAGAACGGTTGACTCCAATACTCTTCATTTCCCTAATTATCCTTAGCGATGTGTGAGGATGAATGCAAATTTGTTAGCAAAATGATAATTCCTTATCATAACAAGAAAAAAAACCCACAGAAATATCTGTCCATAAATTAAGTCAGCATTATATTGGGTTTAATCTATTTTATAAAGCGTTGCGCAACTCTTAGACAGAAAGAGGTCCTTAGAGTAAATGGAATTAGTTGGGGAAAAATTAACAAATGTTATGAAGCTGTCATTTTTTAGTGTATCAGTACCATAGTCATATGAATGCTACTCACATATTAACTAGATATCTTCAGCATGCAAATTCGATGGGACTGATCATCATAAACATTAATTAATTCTGAGGTGCAGAGGCTTTTGCAAACACTAATCCTTGTAACACTCCTATAGGATGAAGAGGTGTTATCTTCCTTTCACAGAAAGAGGATTGAGGTGTTTGTATTGGTGATCCCGCATGCTGTCCTGGTCTCGGACTGGGGGACTGAGCCTGCTTTTCCTGGCTTCAGTTTCCAGATGTTAGTAATTCCTTACTGACCTGTGTCTTGCTCAAAGAGCTAGTATTCCCAATCAGAAGAAGAATTCTGCGACTCCTTTGCTTCCACACTGGGAAATGAAGCCCACTCTGCAGACAGATTTCCCCATTCACAGTCTGGTATAGGGAAAGATGATTTCTCTTTAAATAAAGAAATGGCACCTGAGGAATATTTATTATGTTTTAAGATAGCTTTCATTTCTTTACAGCATTAAACAGAGAAGTCGCTGGTACTGTGTGAGGCTTCAGTTCTCTGTATAATACTGACATTTTTTTTGCTTATAGGAGCAGAAAGATAGCATGAAAAATAGTTTGTATATACAAACGCACAAATACATACCATATTATTTGATGGGAAATGTAGAGTGTTAAATACTCCTTTGTATAGTTCTTCATTTTCTATCTGTAGAGTCCTTCTCATCTCATAAGGAAGTGAGTTCCTTTTTTTTCTGTGTTATAGTTTTTTTCCCACTGGGTGTCTGAACACCAAGGGCTTTAAATGTGGAAACATAAGTGGCAGACTAAGAAAACTTAGTGCTTCTTCTGCCACAAGGAGATGAGGTGCAAGTGTCCAGCATTATTCAATCCCTCCTCTCATGCATTCATACCTTTATTTTGTGGCTTATGGTAATCATAATTGCTTGTACATAGGAATATCCTACACACCTCTATGACTCATTCAAAGCAGCAGTGCAAGCAGGCTTTGTAATGCAGTTACCTTGAAAGAGTATTCCCGGAAGGGTCCAAAAAGGCAAAACTGAATCTAAGCAAATGCTTCCCTCACCAGTGAACAGTTTTAATTTAAATTGGCTTATGATTGTGATTTAAAGGATGTCAAATGTTCTTCTGTGATGCATCTACATTTGACTGCCCAATTGCAGCAGCTTCATCCCTTCAGGCTCTATTGCAGTGTGAAAAAAAATAACTGAATGTGAGGATGTGAACTGGAGTGCAGCTGATCGCTTTGTCAGGTGCCTTTGTGCCTCTGACTGTGGATAGTTTGTCAGGAGAAAGGTAAGAAAGATGTGACTGCAAGCAAAGGTGGCGTTTAATGGCAGTGTGAGCCTAATGGCAGAGAGAAAGAAGTAGTCAAGAAACAGTCACTTGACTTAAAGAAACGCTCAGAAGCAAATGAAGCACCTGCTCTATATGTCTGGTGATTCTGTAGGCTCTTGCAGGCCAGGGGTTTGAGGGCTAGTTATTTCACCCAGCAAGAGTGAAAGGGAGCCTGAGCCCTGCAGTTCCAGCCTTTCTGAGCGATCGGTTGTGCCAGAGGTGTCCAGTTAAAGATGGGTGAATGGCTGGAAAGATGGATGGATAATGTCAGGTGGACCATGCTGCTTCTCTCCCCCTTTAATGAAGGATTGACTCTTCCTCAGGTCCGTTCCAAAGCATCCTGTGTGCACGTAGAGGACTGACCTATAGTTCAGTCCAGTGACTGAAGTGTTAATTGAAATTACCATCCTAATCAGTGTGACTGATACTCTTCTTTGTACCTGCATTAGTCTAAAGGCAGATTAATGTAAAAGAGTTACTTGTGAGGAAACCTGACTTTTCCACATTCCAAAACTTAAAGTGCTGCCAGGGAAATTCATCAAAGGGTTCATCTGAAAAAATATCCCTGCAGGTATATAATATACATAAGCTGTGCTGTGCTGCTTTTTGTACTTTTCGGCTGTACCAGCCTTATCAGTTTTGGGTTTTTTGTTTGTTTTGTTTTGTTTTTTGTTTTGGGTTTTTTTTTCAGTTGAGATGTAGTTTTCATAAAATGAAGTTAGGCTTAAGAATGGCTAAAGGAAGTTGGGTTAAGGAAGTACTATTCCTTTAAATGAATCGAGTAACGCCTTCATTTCTTGGTGTGTGGCTGTCATAAGGGTGAAAGAAACCCGCCTGACTGTCACACTGTGATTAATGCAGCATTAGACTGTGGAGCAAAACTGAGCATATGGCAGCGCAACCAAAATCTTTACAACAAAATGTTTAAGGAATTGGCCAATTGTTAAGTTCAATCAACAGAAGCCATCTTTCTTTGCCCTGCAAGAGTTCAGTTTATCAAGTAGCTCTTTCCGTCTTTTTGCATGGTGGTTTGGGTTTTTTTTGTTGTTTATTTCCTTTCTTAAATAACGGCATGTCCATAATTTTGTTTTCTTGAGTCAGTTTTGTCTCTGTGGTATCAGCTCCTATAGAACAAAGTTACTGCACACAGAATATCACATGGCTAACGCTGGAAAAATCTCTCCTCTATAAATATGTTGCCTAAGAGAGGGTTCAAATACAATCTGTGATGTGACAGATAACGTTAATCCTGTTTTTAAATAAAAATCCTTCTGTGGTACGTGATGAGAAACCCTGCTAATATGAATAGAGGATTCCTCTTGTGCCATTGCAAAAAGATGCGAAAAAAATGAGCATATTGGAAAATTTTACTGTGTCCAACAAGCTTCTTGTAGATTGACTCTTACTCCTTCCCAGTCCTTTAGGCAATTGAATTTTTAAAAGTAAGGATTTGGAGGCCAGTTGGGATTTTTACAGTGAGCTGATTGTATTTCCTGCAGTGATTAGGAAATGCAGCAGCACAGCTTTGTCCCCAGTGGTGTTATTAGGAGTCTCTTGCGTAGTGGGTTGATCACCCCTTGTTACGCTGTTGATCAAAAAAGAACTCACTCAATGCTCTGGACAAATGGTGATAACTATTTCTGATGTTAAATCCATTTGGCATGAAAATTAGCGTTTACAGGTATCATGGTGATAAGAACAAATGCAATTCAAAGAAACACAGAAATTGCTGATGCTTACTTAAGCTACAACTTTAACTGTAAATTTATTAAAAGCATGGTAAGAGCCTAATTGGTAGAATGACTACAAAAGAGATTTAAAAAGATCCGAACACCTAGTCAGTTACCTAAGAATGTGACAATATTGCAGCCTTAGCAGAATGATTTGCTTTTAAGGATAATATTGTTTGTCTGACAGCTGTCATCTCACTGAATCCGTGTAATGCTGAATTCTCTGTATTTGAACAAGGATCCACAGTTTTGTAAAAGGCCTGTGCAGTCTTCCCACAGAGGTGGAATAGTTTGTCAGTTGCTTTCTTTGTTTAATTTTAGAGTTGTGTGAAAAACGCTGTGAACACATAAATAGATGCAAGGATCATGGATCGATTATAATTTCAACTGAGATTTGGTAATCCAGACTAGAACTTGATAATCCGAAATGACCTTGTTTTAACAAAAGAAAGTTGTTCAGAGAAGGGATGGAAAATACATCTGTGCATCAGATGACCTACAGAATGAATTGTATGCTTGTCAATCTTTATTACATGTGTGAAATTCTCAAGAGTATTTAAAAAAATCACTGCAACAATGTATATACAGTACAGATTGGCTGCCGCACTCTGTTGTGCAGACATTAATTTATTGGGTGGCTTTCTCAAGGTCATAAACCACCCAGGAAGTGTGAACCTCCCTGCTTCTTTTCTATAACAAGTTTATTATTATTTTTTAAATTAAAACAAAGTATGAGATTTTTCTGATTTAAACTAAAAATAATGAGAAGGGAAAAGTAACAGCATGGAGCTGTGACTCTGATAAAAAGTGTGTCAGTGATAGATCCAGATCTCATGATCTTCCACTTTGTTGCCTCGTGCTTCTCTGGCTTAATCTCTTCTCAAACTTGATGTAGTCTTAGGCTTCCAGAAGAAGTAGTCACATTCCAGCCTCGCTTCTCCTTTGTCATTATGTTTGTATGTGAGATCTCTGTTTTGGTTTTACTCTGCTTGCTTACATACAGATGGGAAATGAGCTGGGGTTGAGGAAAGGGCAGAGAGACCTGGTCTCTTGGCACAGAACCTGCTGATTCTGATTAATTATTAATTGAACTATAAACTCAAAACAAGTTACTTGCAGTAAGTTCTAGAATTAATTTAATAAAAACAAAAGCAAAAATCCCACCAAACCCAAAAACCATGACAACTTTTTTCCTTATGTGACAGGCTAGAGCAAAATTATCTGAATGAAACAGCTTTCAGTAAATCTGTTGATAACAATGATCTGGTCCGATGAAGAACACATAAGCATACAGCTTCAACTAGAATATGCTCCCACTGGAAGGATAACCAGTGGAAATTAAAGGTGCCTGGAATGAGGGTGTAGTTTCTCAGATAGTGGTGGTTTGGTACATAGAGAAGCACCACAAGACCTACCCAAGATGTTTTATAGGTAAGAAACAGGAGTGGAATAGGCAGAGGCAGTTCTGTTTTGCATGACTGTGCTGGTTTTGGCTGGGGTAGAGTTAATTTTCTTCCCAGTGGCTGGTATGTGGCTGTGTTTTGGATTCGTGCTGAACACAGGGTTGATAATATAGGGATGTTTGTGTTACTGCCGAGCTGGGTTAGACACAGCCAAGGCCATTTCTGGTTTTTGTACTGGCAGGGAATTTAGGGGTGCATGGGAGGTTGGGAGGAGACACAGCCAGGCCAGGTGACCCAAACTGACCAAAGGGATATTCCAGACCATATGACATCATGCTCAGTATATAAAGTGGGGGAGAAAAGGAGAACAGGGAAAAATTTGGAGTGATGACGTTTATCTTCCTGAATAACTGTTGGGGCTGTGCTCTCCTGGAGATGGCTGATGACCTGCATGGGAAGCACTGAATGAATCCGTTGTTTTGCTTTGCTTGTGTGCGTGGCTTTTGCTTTCCCTGTTAAAGTGGTGTTTTCTTCAACCCATGAGATTTTACCCTTCTGATCCTCTTTTCGGTCCTGCTGGTGGGGGACTGAGTGAGTGAGTGTGTGATGTTTGGTTGCTGGCTGAGGTGAAACCAGCAACATGCATGTTGCTCTTGTCACAGAGCAAATTCAATTTAATAATAGAATGTAGAAGGCAGTGGAGTGTTATGGGAGATGCTGAAGCCAGGCCAGCAGAGCAAGGTAACTCCCATGGCACAGGGGCAGCTGAGGAGTGACTGAGGTTCTCTTCGGTTATCCCTAGAAAACGCTGAAATTTCCTCTACTTGAAAAGTTACATGTTGTTGATTTAATCCTAGCAGACCTTCTGAGCTGTGTGAGTTGAAGACCATTTGGACTTCATAGAAAGTTTAATATAAAGTGCGTTTTACTATAAGGTTTACTAGCAGGCTCCCTGGGGAGCCGATTTCATCCTGATATCTACCCACCCACAGATACAGGTATACATTTCTTACAGACATACTTACTGTAAACATGCTGCCAATTTCTAGGTTGCTTTTTTTTCTTGTTTTTTTTTTTCTAAATTACACCTGCTCTTGTTCAGAGCTACATCTGTGTAGCTCTCGACAGCAGCCTACTCGTCCTCTCCTTCTCCTTTGTTTCATGAGAAAAAAGGCATTAGAAGAAAATGGGAGGAAAAGTAAATCAAATGCCAATCAAAGGTTCTTATCAAGAGCCCCAGGAGAAGAAAGGCGTGATTGTTCAAAAGGAGTGCTGGATTTTTCTTTCTCTTTCTGGGTGCACAAAAGGCAGAAGATTGCAGGGGTGGGAATTTCCATTTGTGATTTACAAAAATCTGTTTAAATTGCAACTAGTGCAAGCTTTGTGCTATTTTCGTAGTTTATTTATAGAGAAAGATGGCCTTGGGTTTAAGGTACAAAATTGAAAATCGGAGGATATGGAACTTCTGGCCCAGAAATAACATATCTTCCTGGGGGAAATAATGTAGGTGATTTAAATTCTATCTGCAGAACTGCCAGAGTACATTTATTCTTTTTAGTGGCATAGGGAGACTAATTTTATTAATCCTTTCAAGTGCTCAGAAGGCAGCCATGGTATACGTGCAAAATACTGGTTCTTGCAAGTGTTCTAGATGCCAAAATATGTAAGAATGGGGCAGTGAATATGATCCTGGAGGCTGCATTAGGAAAAGCTGGGAGTGCTAATCGGTAATGAGAATATTCATTCACATAAGTAGTCCACACTGGCATCTGACTGTTTGACTTTTATGAATGCTATGATTTAATTACTGTGTTTTGGCGCGTCTGAGGACGTTTCATTGAGCTGGTAAGATTAGATCTGGTATTCCTGAAAGGAGTGGGCAGTATCTTGCCTATTACAGCTATGCGTTATGCTATGTCTTAAATAGTTTTTTTTCTGTTAGGAACATAACAGAGCTTCAGAAAGGTTGACACCTTACGTTACAGGAAACATGTTAAAATCACCTTGCTCTAGTGTTTTTTAATCTCATGCATATGATGAGATTAAAAACCATCATATTTGACAGTTTCAATGAAAATCAGATTCGCCTCTAAGTCACATTGTCGCTAATAAATAAGTTTGGATCAAGAGGGCTGTCATAGAAAACATAAGATTGCATATATTCTGCAAATGGCTGCTGGTCTTTAAAGTTTGTTTATTAAGTTCTTAGTAGTCATCTATTTCATTATGTACATAATGTCTGAAAGTTTAGGATAAGAGTCTTTATCATTGAATTCTAAGCAATATTTCATTACCGATTATTCTCTTTTTTAAAGTCTCTTTCCCCTTCCCTTGTATCACAAGAGGAACCAAACACTTCTTTCATGTTTAACAGATAATGAAATTGAAATTCAAATAATAATTAAAATTCAATTAAAGAAATAACTGGCTTTAGCCCTCCATTTCCTTTCATGCAGGTGGATGAGAGACTAGAAACAAGTAGAGGAGTAAAAATGTTGTGTAATTATAACTATGACATTACTGTTTCATCTTTCCAATTATTTAATTTAAAACAAAAAAAAATCTCAAAGCCGTAAGATTTGGTCCTATTTGTTTTGGTAGAAAATAAGCTCAGAGATGATTTTTCACTCATAAGGGAAAGGAAGATATAATGTCTGAATGAAAAACAAGAGTACAATTTCAGTAGGCACTGCCTATGAAGACAGATTCATGTTCAAATTCTGTTACAGCACTAATTTCTCACTCCTAAATATATCCGTCAAATTTTTGTAGCTATTAGAGTATGAAAGCAATGTTTCAATTACTTGAAATTAAATTTTAGCAAAGCAGTTAACAGAATGGAGATAAAAGAAAACCTTAAATGCCATAATGGAAAGATTACAGGTATGATGTGATCATACACCTCATAAAGCACGAACGTTTTTTGAGAACAGCAGAAACATAGTAAGTAGTAGGAAAGCCACATGGCAAAGAGTAGTAGAAGATCCCTAAATTAGGGATAGCCACCAAATGACTGATGGGCCATACCCTGCCTGCGGGATGAGAAGTCAAGGTCTTGATGCTTCTCTACCTCGTTGACCAATCTGTATGAAAATGGTGTGGCTTAGCAGTTCCCTAATGCCAGTTTGTCCTGATGGACTCATGGTAGCAAGGTTAGTTTCCTGATGCAAGAGTTACACTGGAAAGTGGATGGCTTTCTGCTGCTAAATTCCCCTCTGTCCAGACTGTCGTGTAGGGGCTGGAGGAGGCTGGTCAGGGCTAGGAGCCCCTGCCAGGACTAGATTTGGGGAAGGGAGCTAGTATGAGACTGCTGGATGGATTGAAGGACAGCATCCCTCACAGTGGTGGAGGCAGTGTTACTCTGGTCATTTCTGTGGAAAAGGCCGTGGCTATGTAAGAGGATCAGTCCAGATGGGATCAGTGCTAGCGTGAGAATCTAGTCATGGGCAGAGGGTTGAGCAGGGTTCCTGTGACCTCACTGAGCTGCAAGCACTCTCATTGATGGGTCTTGTAGTTGCCACTACTTTCTCCATTGTTTGGAGTATGCCGCGTACTTGCTAGTTTGGGAAATGATAGGCTGTCCAAAATCCATCTGAACAGAAGTTGCCAACCTTGTTTGCAGCAATGGAGGTCAAAGGACAAAGATCTTTTGAAGTGGGGGTTTCAGCTTTTCCTGGATGAGTCAACTGTGTACTGCAGCTGTCTTCTCCATTCTGTGTGGTGATGGAAACGGAGGAAAAATTCTCTCTCTCTGTTACAGTCACATCAGCCATCTTCTATTAAATATTTCCGACAAAGCGTGATGTCAAATAATCTCTTCTCAACTTTTTGTCCAGTTCCACCCAAATTTCTAGGATTTTTTTTTTTGTACTAAGAAGGTAGAGATCTTACTTAAACTATCTTATGTATTCAGAAAACCTCATGAATTCAGTGTCCCTTTCCAGAAGCTTTTACAGTAAGCTTCTGCAGAAACATTTTTCTCTTGCTTTTGTGAAAGCATTGTATTTGATTTGTGAAATTTCTCCTTTGCAAAAAAGAATGCATCAGCAATGTCTAAGAAAAAAATAGTTCTGCCTGATCAAATAAAAATCACTAAATTTTTTTTTTCTAACCTGAAAATGTATTTTTCCGTCGTTGGGGTTTCTATGGGGGAGGAAGGGGCAGAGAGACAGGAGATTAATTGGATATTTAGAGTCAAGTGTGCAGTTCAATGCTAAAATAAATCAGGACAATACAGCTGTGGCTGAAATTTCAAGGTTGTCAGAAGTAAACAAAATAGTTGTTGTTCTCATTGTTTGGTTCTTCCTCCTCCCTCATCCATCCCCATTTCTAAGTGTCTGTAAAGAGGAAAAGCCAAAGCTTAAATGGTGTGATTTCAGGAAAGACATTCTTTCTCAAATATAGCCCTTTCAGATGTAGTTATGTTGTTACTCAAAACTGGCTGAAGTTCTCAGGAGTGCCTAGTGATGTAAGCTACTTAGGTTTTATGCTTAGCATAAGACCTGAAAAGGAATGGTATTTTGCACTCAAATACCCAGTAGCTTCTTCAAGTCAAGTCTCTTAAGAGTTGCTGTTACCTAAAGTTAAAGATTCCTTAAGAGTCACTGGTAAACCTCATCTGTAGAAAAAAGAAATGCTGCTCTTCAGAGCAGTTAATGCCTGGTACGCCGCAAAGCTTAGTACAGAAGTTTTAATGTTTGGAAGTTACAAATGGAGCACCCATCTATGGTGTTTAAGATTAAACTGCCAAGAATTTGTTGTGTTTAGGCAGCTTATGACTTTATTTTGAGGGCTGGTCTGCAAAAAGAGTCTCAAAGCCTTCCAAAATACTTCTAGTAGTTACTATAAATCCATTACTGATTCATTTGAATATGCAAAAGTGCTTAATATCAGTTAAAAGCACTCGTTGAGTGATGTCATTGATGATGATTAAAATAGAGGAAAGCTTACTCTAGTCATGGTAGGTATTTATATAAGTGAAGTCTTTCTTACAAGAAGTAGCCGCATCATTTACACATCATGTGGAGAAATAAGGGTGTTGGAAAAAAGAATTTGCAAATTGTACACAGTTTGTAAAATGCACACCCAAACATACATCCAAAGTGGTGTACACGGCACCTACTTATTTTAGTACTTTAAATATATTTCTAAAGAAGTAAGGTCATAAAACTCTCTCTTCTGTTTGGAAAACTTGTTCAAGTCCGTATTCACTGTAGTACGTGTATTTTTCGTGTTTTGTAAACCCACCAAAATCTGTAAATTGCTCTCAACTTTTTATTTAATAAATTTATCAACTGAATTTTAAGATGCTGCTAGAAATGTCCATATAACTTTGATGCCTCTGTCAGTATATTGATTTTACAGTAGTTCTCCCAAGAGTATCTTTTGGTTTTTGTGAAAAGTTGTTTCTATACCTCTGATGTCTAGATCATATAAGATTTCTGCATGTGGTCTTTCAAGACACCTTACCATACTGCACTCTTTGAATTAATAAATACTTTGTAATATGTAAGTAACTGCAACAACTTCCTTAAAAGAAGGTGCAATAGCATCTATTTTTCTTTGCATGTGTGCTTGCCTTCATTAATGCACATCTCTGTCCTTTTCAGTGCTGGAGAAATAAAGTCCAAGTGTCATTAAAAGTATGCTTTTCAGAAAGAAAGCAGCCATAGTGAACAGGAGTTTTTTCTTAAGCAATGGTCCCAGCTGTTGGAACTCAATACATAAAAACAGAATTCACCAGCACTGAAACAATTCAAGTGAAAATCTTTTGCGTATTCATAATATAACAATATTCTGTTTTCAAGTTGTGTTGTGATAGCAATTCCTTCCTTGAGAAAAACCCCCAGGATTTATCTAGCATTCCTTTATTACGTGACCATGTCAAATTCAGAATGAAATGTGATAATCTGCTACCTTTACTGCCAGTGTCTTTACATGGGAGGGCTGTTGTACAAACAGGTTAAAAATACCGGAGCAGAAGTGGTGTCATGCCCTCAGATATGTAGGGAAATCATTCCAACCAACTCGATGCTGGGGGTGAATAGCCATCACATGGCAACGAGGCAGTTTGGATATTGTGCATCTGCCGAGTGAGTGCACGGTAATGAATGTCTGCTGAAAGAAAGCACGGACCTGTGATCCCACGAGGAACGTTTGATGAATCTCAAGACCATCCGATCTGTACTTGAGAGATAAATCTCTTTAACCTTTCTGATAGGGATACAGCTGCAACCTGGTATTTCAAAAAAGATACACGTTGCTTTTTTGTTTGCTGAAAAGTTACACAATTAATGGATCTATGGGTTATCCATTTATCAAATAATAGTATGTGTTTCACGCCTTAAGAATATAGTTGTACAGATGAAAGTCTGTCAAATTATTATTAACTTTGGAAGATTTCCAAAACAGAAAGTTATATTCAGAAAGCACTTGGAATAACAGTCTAAATAAACACAATTTCTTTTCATTACTTACCTGATGAGAGTCAGATAACTTTGAGTAAACGTTCTGATTTTTACTAAACTTATTCAAAAAGATGAACTCCTGTTGTATTTGTTCACATACGCCATACTGGCATCTCCTCGGTTTGATCTTATGTTTATTACAGCTTTATTGGCTAAGGTTACACAGCATTTGCACTTTTTGGGAAATTGAAATTGCATATTGAAATGATGAATTTTAATCCAATTCTAAGTTAAAATGTTTTATTGAACAGCTGAATTAGAAAGTGTCTTTTTACGTGTACTTGAACTGTAGCTCAAGTAATGAAAGATCCAAGTTTTATGCCTGATCATAAACTTGTAAATTTTAGAAATTATTTGACATATTTTATGTCTGACTGTGGCAGGATGTAACCCAGAGCATCCCTCGCTTTGAAATGGTGCTGTACTTCATCTGATCTGTGTAATATTCTCCCTCAGAAGTTTATAGAAAGCCACTCCACCTTCAGTATGACTCAGTCCATACGTCCCCCTCACCTTCTTTTGAGGGGTACCTTCCTGTCTCGGTGGGTTTTATGAGGTAAAAGCCCCATCCATGCTGAAACAGTCAAACTTCCTTCTCCTATCTTTCTGGACCTAAATTCCATATCTTTGTAAATCTCTTATGCTTTTAATTACAGTAAAATCATCACATTTTTAGTGTGAGTCTCACACTCTTGCTGTGTTTGGAGTTCTTTTTATTTTTGAAGCCTGAATTCACATTGGATTTCTTTCTGGGCAGAATAATAATACCCTTTTTTAGCCAGTTCTCTCACGAAAGAGGAAGTCACTCCTTGGATTCATGTCTTTTCCCACCCCATTCTTAGTTGCTGTATGTTTTTATGACTGTGCACCCTTTAATTGCCCTCCCTGTAGGCTGCGCTCTGGACTGCAGTATTCCCTTTACTGGCTCTCCTGTCCCTGCAGCAAGCTCTTGCTGAGCTTTCTAGTCATGATTCTCAGCTCTGATATATGCAATTTGAGTTCAGCAGCCTAAGTGGGACCTCTTCTAGCCGTAAATGCTATGAGATTAATCTCACCATCTTCCACAGCAGCCTGGATGAAACCCCGCAAACCACACAAGGAACATGTTGCATTTTGTTGCAGACGAGTGTTCTGTTCTCTGTATTTAGATTAAAGAAGACCTCTGTAATGAAAGAATTTTTAGTTTAGTTTTTTTTTTTTTTTTTTTTAGTGCTGTGCTTTTAAAAATGTCAGAAGTGTTGTTGAACAGTAAGACAATGACTATCCTGTCTTTCAGCAGTGGAAAGCTTGAGAAGAGAATTAAATGAGGTGTAGTTTCTTTCTTGGTTCTTAAGCTGTGGATCTTGGTACTATCCTCTGATTAGTTAGGTGGCTCTTCAGTCATTCTGTGTTTAAAAAAAAACCAGATACCTTCTTTTAATAGTTTTCCCTGCATTAAAGCGGGGGGGGGGAGTAATCAATATGTTAACTCATTTTCTATCACAAAGATTATTATAGTGACATAAAGCAGAGAGAATGTTTCTGTCAGTGCAAAAACAATACCATCTGGTATTTAATTTTGATTATTATATGAGGCTTAGAGGTAATTTGTATGATTTTCTGTCAATTCTGTCTAGTGATATACACATTCCTCCATTAAATCACATTCATTATGATTACCATTCTGTTGATACCGAAATAGGTACTATATAAAGTCATAAAACATTTATGAAATCTTAACTAGTGAAGCTTGTACGAGTTGGTGATCCATCCTTTCTGTCTGAGGAGAATGAGCCCAACGCATGGCTATTTTAAGACACAGGTTGAATTGAAGAGGTAGAGATCAAGTGCTCTGCCATCCACGTGTGAGCTGGCTTTTATCTGAATCCAGAGACTGAAAATTGTATCAAAATAATATATAGTTATCATAGCATTGCCCAGGGAACAGTAAAAATGAAAAAACTGGAAAATATGAGGCATATTTGCCCCTCTGTCAAGCCCCACACTTCTCACCCAGCATCCAGAAGTATGGTTTCCTGTCCTCTTCATGCCACGTCATTTGCTCTGGCTCTTTATTTTCTGTCTGTAATTCTCAGCTTCTGCTGATGGGAAACGATCCTTAGCTTATGCTCCTGTCCAGGTGCACTGACTACTCGAGGTCCAGTTGATCTTTGTGGGTTTTTTTCCTAACTCTGAAATGTTGTCTGTTATGGTCTGTAACATCAAACTCTTCTCTCTATCCTTTGCTCACTTTTCATTGAATTGAGTCTCTTTTTTTGCTGGAACAGCAATTTTTCAATGGGGCTGCCTCTAAAAATTATTGAATATATAGAATTTTTCAACTGTTGGCATTTTTTCATGTAACCCTGACTTCCTTCCTTAAGCCATTATTTCTTCTAGATGATTTCTGCAGGATTGCATGCCTTTTCAAGGCAAGAATGAAAGATGAATACTGCACCAAGTCTTTCCGCAAATTACTTTCTTAGACATCAGGAGTTCAGACATTTCATAAAACATTCGTTTTAGATTCTTGTACAAGAAAATTAGATTCTGCTTATACATAATATGACACTATTTACATTACTGAATCTGTTCTGTTGATTATTGTAAATTGTAGCAGAAAGAAAAAGTATTTCAGGTTTTCTGTGGCATTTATTCTGCTTATCTTTCATTTTAATTGTATTTTGTTATCAAAAGCTGTAAACTTTTCTTCCATTATTTTTGCTAACGTTGTCTAGCTTGATTTTCCTTATTTGTTCTTTCATGTAATCTTCTTTTCTCTGTGTCTTATTTAATCCATTCTTTTATTACATTGCTTATTTACCCTTCCTTCACTGCTCCTCCCTTCCCAGGCTGAAGGGTTTGTTTTTGCCACCGCTTACACAAGCCTAGGCACTTAAGTAACTTTCTGGTGGGTTGGGTCTGACAAGAAGGGGAGAAAGCATCACTTTGAAAATAAGATTAGTCCTTCCGCATCCCAATTTCAACCAGCAGGTTTTCTGGACAAGAAACTGTGTCTGAACTGGGGATTGAGCTTTATGTGTAGGTAGCCTTTAGCAACTGTTCATGAACCTGTCACTGGACAGGTTTCTACACCTCGCATCAGCATCTAAATCTGTCAATTTCTATTGCGCATAACAGGCTACTCTCTCTAGAAATTAGCTGGTTTGTATAAATTTTCGTGTTCACTTGTGTCATATATCTGTATTGAATTTTAGCATTGAGAAAGGTGATTCAGCCAGCAAACTTCTTGTGCAGCAAATGCTGAGCAAATAGCTCTTTTCCTAATAGATTAGAATGTTGCTTACTTTTCGTGACTAGTTTAATGCCTTTTGATATCATTCATAGTTAAAGCATATAGACTACTTTGCTTTTAATGGATTGGATTATAAAGGCTAATAGCATTCCTAAAGATTGTACCATAGCTGATTAGTATCTGTGCAAAAGGATTTTCATTGTTGTGAGGTTTAGTAGAATGCTGAAAGTAGGGTTAAACAGTAAATAATTCATCTCATATTTTATGAAGAGTAAAATAATTTCACCATTTTCTCAACAGGTTTGACTACATACCAGAAATGTTAAAAGTTTTAGGGATGAGAGTAAAAAAATTATAAATTAGGTGGGCAGTAAGATACCTAGCAGAACACACATTGCTCTTGTGGAGAGCAAAATGGGGGTTGCCCAGATTGATCTTCCTGATACCATAAACCATTGTGTTTCTCCCATAAGCTGCTTCTTTCCACTGAATCAAGAAAATCTATGCCTCTGTTTTAATGAAAAAATTCTCCTCTGGGGTTTTCATTCTGTTTGACAACTCTGTGAAATCAGTCTGGATTTTTTAGTTTTCTGAAAACTATAGTCATCTCTCTGCAGGATATAAAAAGTTGCTGTTCACTCCTGTAGGTGTGTAACACAGGCTTTCTAATTTTCGTAGCTCCATTAATTTTCCTAACACCTAGTAGTAAGTGTTAAGCCTATTCTTATGGGTTGGGAAAATATGTAGGCCAAATCATCATCTCTCTCCATACAACTGTGGAGATATATAGAGGACGAGAATATGATTACATGAATATTGTGGCAGCAGCCTTCTGGTGAAGAGGCAGAGGGTGAATTTTGTGCAAAAGTAATTGTTCTGTCAGTGATAATGCTTGCAGCAGTGTTCACCTGGGCATGATCTGCTTCTGTGTACGTGGAAGAAAGGCTGTGCTGCAGCTTCAGTGGTGTTATGTCTAGATAATACATTTGTATCTGTTAAATATACAGGCAAACTTGTTTAACCTTGAAAGTTCTCAAGTTTTGAACAACAAAAACAGCAACAAAAAATTAAGTTCATGGCTTTTCCTTGGTTCTGTTTTACCTAAGCCTGTTAAAATGACAGTGAGTTTTCTAATGCTTTGCAGTTTGCTTCAAGGTGTGAGCATGCCCCACTCTGGATGTGACTGGCTTCTTTGTTACAGGTCACAGGTGTGGTGTTAAGGTTTTCATAGCCATTTGTATGAGTTCTTGTTTTATATATGGCAGGCAGAAGAAACAAAGCTGTATCTCAGCATAGCATAAAGGAGATTTCTTTGGAGATACCTTTTAATGGGAAGAAAACTTCCTGTGAAAATGAGTCATTCAATCAACAAGGAAAGTAGTTTCTACTATTTGCTTCGGAGATTTAACCTATGAGATAGAGAGTGCTTAATATCATCTTTAAAGATCAGGACCTCACTGGGACAGATGTTTAATCATATATAGTAGATATGGAAGTTATCCCTCTCTCTAGTTTATAGCCTTAATTAAACTACTCATCCACTGTGTGAAAGGTGCTGAAGGACAGTCTCCAGGACTTACATAATTTTCTAAGTAATTCTGTTACTCTTGTCATAGGATTTTCACACATCTGAATTCTGGGGTGGGGGTGAAGGCAGTCAGATGAAACCATGTGTATTATTACCACAGCGAATTTCACTGTTTAAAGATTTTTTTTCTAGTAATTTTAGCAAAAACTTCTGCTCTTTTACTGCAAAATCAGCCATTTTATATTTCCAGGGATAGCATTTGACTTTTCTGGGACAAAGTTACTACAAATGGTGTATAAATATAGCAGCAGCTGAGGACTAATACTTGGGTCTAAATTCCGCTCTGTCAGACTGGGACTCTTTTGAATGGCTTTGTTCAAAACATTGACAGAGGCAGATAGACTCTCACTGAGAACTTACCAGTACTCTGTGTCCACCTGCTAGAGTGAGAGCCATCAGCTCCTTTCATTCAGATTTTCATTTCATCTCCAATCAAGAAATGTATCTGAGAAGAAAATAACCTTTTCTTTTCCTTCTGAGTTTCTGACGTAAGCTAATTGTTATGCGTAATTTGAATTGAGCAAGAAGACAAAGAACTTTGAAACATGAAAACACAGCTAAATGACAAGTGTACTCAGTGCTAACAGTTATTAAACGTATATGTGCTAAGAAAATCAGGGTCCAGGTTAATAGGCAGAATCTGCTTTTTATTTTAGGCACATAAACATGTGCTCTTCAAAATTCTAGCCTTGTTTTGGTGATAGTTTTTAATCAGTTCCCGTAATTTTGTCTCTACCTCATTATTTCTTTTTCTGGATGGGGCCGATGCTTGGGTTCAAGCTTTTTTAAAAACATATTTAGGAAGAGTATGAACCATAGGACAGTAAGTACTTTAAAACAAAATGAATAAAGGTGAATGACAGATCTTGTGCATTTTTGAAGTGGGAGTCCTAAGGACTGAGTTGTAATAGAGATTGATACACATCAGTGATGTTATTTGGATAAGTCATTTGTCATGAACAGGTTATACTGATGAAAAATTTAGATAGTATTCTAAAGTGTTCTCTTCATGTATAATCAGATTATTTTCCTACTATGTCTTTATTGTGTACAGCATAGTAATTTACAAAGCATCTAAACAGCAGGTTTGTCATAAGAATTTTATATATTAGTTTATATATTAGTACAAATGGTTTGGTTGTGTAGCCTTCTGAAAATAAAATGTGTGCAATTGTCAGATGACTGTGCCAAAGTCAGCTCAAATCCTCCCTCCTGGGTGTGAAAGGGGGTGGTATGGTGCGGTGGGGTTGTTTTGTTTCTATTTTCACTGTTTCACATCTTAAACTGCAGAAAATATTTCTCCTTACTTTGGACTATTAAAATAAGAAATGTTTCCCAGTTCACATGTTGGACTAGGCACTCATAGTATAGTTGCTAAGGATACTGTTGACCCTCGAAAAGATTATGTACAAGAGGGAGAAGCATACAAATTCGAACTGGTTGGGAAATCAGTATTAATCAATCCTAAAATAAGGCATGCAAAAATCCCTCCATCTGTTTCAAAGATTGAAGGTAGACCCAGAAATCCTATGGTAAATATTTTCAATTTTAGGTTCACCCTACCCACTCTCAAGTGTCTGGAAAACTTCTGGGAATATAAAAGCCTGGACTCCAAACCAGGATGGCTTAGGAAAACGATAAAGTCCTTAATTATGCCTGATGCAGGTGTAATACAGGATAAAGAGGATTAAGGGGTCTGAAAGCTGTAACAAGCAAAAGAGGATTGAGTTATGGTCATGGCAAGAAGTGGAAAGTAAAAAGCTGAGTTTTATTCTGAGATTTTTTTCATTGTCCTTTTGTTCAGCTTCCTCTTCTCTAAGATCATGACAATGACCTATGTCAGAAGGCTTTTGTAAGGCTTATTTCATTAGTTCTGTGAGCCACAGTGCAATAGCTACAACAGCCTTTAGGATAACAGCACACAGAACTGTAAAGAATTCATCCCAAAAGTCTGTGTTGGCTTTCTTTATTTCTTTTTGTTAGCCCTCCATTTGTGTTACTTACATGCACCATAGTTTCGACAGGAATTTGAAAATATCTGAGAGTCGGATGCTGCTGCCCTGTCAGTCCCAATAATATCATACTCGACTAATAGCTGGAGGAGTCACTTCCTGAGGGAAATGCTGCAAAGGACTGAGCTGCTAGGGACACCAATTTTCATACAAGAAGCAAAATAGCAATGGACGTTTGCTCTGCTGTGAAGTCAGAAAGATAACCTGCTCTTTTGCACTAGAAAATCCAAGAGCAACTAGTGTTTTGCTGGTGAAAATTTGAGAAGGAAGAATTGTTTTGAGATGGTGGGTTTTTGGAGTGGCTCAGCAACACAAGGCATGAAAATATAATGGTATGTTTGAGAGCTGGGAAGCACTTTTATTGTACATTCTTTAATTACATCGCATAGTGGAGGGTTGGCGGGGGGGGATCTTCCAATATGCCACTCTAAAACCATCCAAAAACTATCTTAAAATGGAAAGAATTCCTGTCACTAAAGATATGCTCAGCCATAATTTGCCATACTTCGTTATGATACACTATTGAAAAATTTGATCATCTACGATCTTATAAATTATTAATTTATACTATAGTCTCATTACTTGCTCTGATCGTGAATAGAACAGGGGTACTTATAGGTATTTCCTTAACATTTGTATTAAAACAAATGCCAAACTCTTGATTAGTTACAGAACTTGATAATACTAAGCAATTTATTCAGAATACAACTAATCAGGAAGGTAGGGCTTAGGAATGTTTACTGTTGCTTAGAGTGAAAAAGTGTAATTAAAATGATAAGGTAGTCATGATTGGAATAAATTATTGAGGTTACAGAGATTACACCTTAAACCATTTGATTAGTGTTGAGAGACCTTGACTGTGAATATGTTCTAGGCCTTTAAACATTAAAAAAGCGGATCCTAAAGCATAATCCTTTCTTCAGTGAGGCTTTTGCAGACTGAACAAAACTCTTACGCTATTTCTATTTCTTTCCTTCCAAATCTTCTACAAATTTATCTGTGTCTTTTTATCTGGTTTTGTGTACAAATGTTTTTTACCTGTTGTTTACCTGCAACTTAAAATTATCAAAAAATGTGTGGAAATGTGTTTGCTAATCTGAGGGGTGGCTGGGAAAAGAGGCTCACCTACTCCTGAAGAAAATCCAGTTACCAATTAAGATTTTCATTAAAATATTTGAGTCATAGTTAATTTGCATTAGGATTTATTATCTGAGCAAACCTGACCTATTAAACCTTCTAAATCTATTACTGTCAGTTAATGTCATGGTTACAGGAAAAGCACATGGTGTGCCATGGAAACACAGCTGTTCCACTGAGTTTTTAACTTGAAATCACCATTGTGCAGTTTATCACTGCGTTATTAGACACATTAAATTATTTTATGCTAGCCACTCTCATGTCCATCTTTTTAATATTTTCCTTGTCATTATAAGTGCCTTTAGCCTTATGGGGTAATGAAAGGGTCTCGTATCAAATCTGATGACTACTCTAATGTTTTCCAGGCATGCTTGGTGATGAGCTTGGCGTATGAAACAATTTCCTACAGTAATAAAGCTAATTAAAGGGGGCAGTCATCCCCACATCACTCTTTAATGAATTATAATGAGCTCATTAATCTATCTGGTCTTGCTCACCACATCTATTGACTAAGCTTCTCTGGCAGTATAGGATAGAACACATGCCCAGGAAAAAACTGGACACTGAAATGCATCTATTATCCCATTTTTTGACAAAAAAAAAATCCCAGGAGAAAGCATAGGTATGCTCCAAGTGGAATATGCTTTTTAATAATCAAGATTGGAAAGGGTAAACAGCTGAGTCCACCTAATGGTGATGAAAGAAGAATCATGCAGGAACTTAACGAGGTCTAGTATTGCACTGCAAGTGACAGAATAATTAATGCTTCTGTGGCACACACATATCATGTAAAATATGACTTACAAAAAATCTTTTAGTAACTGGCTCTCTGGGGAAACTGCCTAAAGAAAATAATATCAAGCTCATTTTTGGCTGAGTTTCTTGGCATTTTTCTTTGTTTGCTCAAAATGAGCAGAGAAGAGCTTGCAAGGTTATTTCATAACCCATTTCATAACGACAAATATTGGAGAATTAAGCGGTAAGATTTATGAGTGGAAAGAGATGATTCATGCAAATATATGTCTAGAAAAACCACCTAATTTTCTTAGATTCTAACCCCACAACTCTCCCGGTCTGCAACAAATAAAGTCTAGTAATAGCAAATCATAGCTAACAGATGGAGTTACCTGGTCCTTACTAGCATTCAGTTATTCTCAAGTCAAATCCCACAGGCGTGATTACAGTGTTAATACCAGGAACATTACCCTTTGGTTTACCTCCATTCACGTCACGTGTTTTAATATTAATAAAAAGTTCTGCGGAATATAGGCTCCAAGTATACGCAGAGAAGGTAAAGCAAATATGGTGTTCCAAATTCCGTAAGTTTCCATTGGTGTCTTGTCTGCAGCAGACTCTGCTCTTTTCTTGATTGTAGTGAAGAAGCTCGAACGGTGCTCTACTTGCAGACAGGAGTTTACTTCATGCAAAGTACTGAGGCTTTGTTTCATTTTCCTGTAGAGAGAAAAAGTGCAGGCAGCTCCAAAAATGTCACTTAGGTGGTGGCCAGGGCAGCTGCAGTAAGTGCAGGTGACCTGGGCTCAGGTCCCTGTGGTGGGTGTGAGGAAGCTCACGTGCCTCTTTCCACCTCCCGGGGTAACCTCTGCCACCGAGCTCATGGCTAGGCTATTCTTCCACCTTAATGGTGTGGAAACATGCTGCCCCTCTAGGGTTCTTCAGAACGGGTGAATTTTAATTCCAAAAGGGGAAGGGCTTTTTCTAATGAAATAAACACTTTAACGTGAGAAAATACATTGTTATAAAATCCCCAATTAGCATAAGTCTTAATCTGCCACTTGGTTACACAGAAGCAAACAAAAGATGTCTTTACTTCATAGCCATTGTGTTTCCCATGGTATCGTGGCATTATCAAGGTGTTTGGTTGTTTGTTGAGTTCTTTACAGACAAATGTTTTATAGAGACTGACAAATTTAAGGTGCTCCTGAATAAATTTTTAGTTAACTTCTAGGAGAAGAACAATATGGTTAATTTGCTTTTCTGCAAGACTTGTATACTTGAAGTACTCTGATTTAAAATATAGAGGGATCTCAGTATATGTAAAAAAACCAAACAAAGCTCAACCCTTCATAATTTTGTGTAATTTTATGCATAGAATTTTATTTCTACTTGGCTTGGTGCATTGATATATTTCTTTACATGGTAGCTCAGAAACAGGGAGAGCAGTTCTGTCTTAGCATGTTTATTGTGCTGATGAGTGGTGTACTAATTAGACTGTACTGTGCTCTATACTGGCCAAACTAGGTAGGTATTTATAGTTGGTATTGTATTATCTCAAGAGACTTAAATTTTGTAATATCTTTGTAGTTTTGCTGGCTGTCATAGGACAATTGATAGCAGAATTTGTGAATATGAATATATGATAGCTGAATTTTGTTTGTCTCAGTTATCTGAAAAGCCTTGGGTTTTTTTTTCCTCAAAAAACCGTTAAGATAAACAAGTCTTTTCTTTTGTAATGACTATAATGTAATTCCAGAAATTAGATTTTCTGTATGTGTGCAAAGTTGAAGGTATTTAAAGATTGATATAGCTGCATAAACTTGCAGCAAAATGTCCTGTTTGTTGAACAAAGGTTTATTCTCAACTGAAAAATGCATTTTCATTTAAGTAAGTAATTGAATATGCAGTAGAGGAGGCAGTCATGCTGAATGTACAGTCTAGTTAAGTTGGTTGATTTTCTACATGTGTACTTAGTGTGAAGTACATTTACTGTGCTCAGTGTACTAAATGGCTGTAGGTGAAAGAGGATATACAAATTTTTTTATTTAGAGAAAGAAATCCGACTGTGCTTGGCAAGTGTGATAAAGGCAGGAAAAGATCTTCATGTTTTATATGTGTAAATGTTACGTAAAGTGTAGCAAGATGTTCTGAAATATCAAAATGATTTTAGTGCTCTGCTCACCAGCTGTGCATCGTTTTGCTATTTGCTGATATTTTCTTTAAAGGGTCAGTAATGTTGTATAGGATGTCTATTTGAAAGTCTTTAAGCAGTAGCAAATTACAAGTATTAAATAAAGAGGACATCGTGTTCTCTCAATACACCTTTATGATATAAAAATAAACAGAGTCAGTGGAACTTCTGGGGTCTCGTTTAATCTAAATATGAAGGTTTCTTTTCTGTGTTACCACTGTGGATCTAGGGAACCTTTTGGAATAAATTAGGCTGGTGTGAAAGTATTCAAAGAACTGTCAAAGAAAAGGTATTTTTTCTTTGCACACAATATCCATGCATGCAAGCATTTGTATATTTGATCCTAAAGACTTCCCTGGAATTACACATTATTTTCATAACTATAACCTCAAGCAGAGCTGGTTGGATCTCTTCTCCTTTCTTACTCTCTTGAGAGCATTTAATAAGATTACTTCTGTTAGTTCTAGTGTACGTGGAAGATCTAAAAACTTATTCATTGCTTTCTTCTGTCAATCATCCTCATCAATCTAAAATTATTTTTATATATTTTTATTCAGATCCTATGGAAAAACTTGACTTGGCTTTAAAAACAGTAATGGTAAAATACAAATGTATATTTTGTCCTTTTTGTGCACAAGATGTTGTTTTGTCACATTTTTCCTCACAACTGGAAGAGCCAAAGTCACTATGTCATAACACTCCCCTTTCTTCCTGTCTGAAATTTTCTTGTGGTTCCAGGAGGTGGGAAAAAGAATATTTTAAAGCTGATATATTGAGTTCAGCATAAAATAATGAATATTGTGTCACATTTAGAAGCTGACAGTAGAAGACTGCTGTGGATTCAGGAGAGATTTGAGCTTAGTGGTCTGTGTTGGAGCTAAAAGAAACTTTCCTATTGATCTCCCCACAGGGCAGCCAGGATCCAATTTGGACTTGTCTCTTTCTGTTTAGACAAATGAGGTTTTGTTTAGGACATTTTTCTCTGAATATGAAGAAATAAATTTGCTGGTATGGCAGTGATGAAAATTCTACAAAAATGCTGCAGTTGGCAGATATTTTTACTTTACTTTTCTGGCCTGAACGTTTTTTGTCATGCTGCTTGGCAGAAAGAAACTGACACACATATGAAAAAGTGGCTGCATTTCAACTGTAAATTAAATTATATTTGCACAAAGTTACAGATTTTGTGGGTATTCTTTCATGTGACTTAGTCTGTATGTATTACATGATTAATCAGGTTGCTTGCATGTAAAAGTGTGAAGAGGTTTCGGTTTTGCTGATTTGGTATTACGGAAAAAAGTAGATATGAATAGAGTATTTTATCCCTGATGATAATGAGAGTGAATAGGAGAATATTACATTGCTAAACATATGGTTACAAGGAAACAAAACCCCACCCTGATTACAGAAGGCTTTCATCAAATTAATAAGTGCAATGAGGTCTTCCAGAGAATTTGCAATGCTGAAAGAAAATTGGTGGTTAAGGAAGCACTTTTGGCAAATAAGATTAGTGTGAAGAAAAAGAAAAAACATAATCAAAAAATTGGTGTTTGTTTCCACATCAGTAGATGCACTAGCAACCCTGGGGGAACTAATCCAAGGAATGAGTCTTGAAATGCCAGTTGAGGATATCTGAGAATAGTAATGGAACAGCAGAGAATAAGAAATCTCTTGCACCACTACTCATTCTAAGTATGAAACTAATACGAGAAATTGCTGAACTGCTAACCCTTGCCTGTTCTCTGTTACTTTAATCTTTGTAACTGAATGACAGATGGAAATATACAACGGCTTTTTGTTTGTTGGGGTTTTTTTAAAAGTTCTTTTAATTTGAGTTCATTACCAGTTAAATTAGTAGAAACTGTTCTGGAAAATAGATTTGCTTGGACCATGAATGGATATAATAAAGGGGGAAGAGCAGACCTGACTTCCTGAGATTTTAATCAGACCTCAGAAGTCTGGTGAGGAGTCATGCATGTGAATAAGGATAATCTGTTTTGTGTAGTTAACTCAATTTCCAAAAACCTTTCAACAAAGCCCTTCATCAGAGGCTTTTAAAAAAGAAGAGGATGAGTAGAAAAGTCTTCTCTTGGATTAATGGCAGATTAGGTGTAGAGTACAAAAGACCTAAGTAGGCATTTATTAAAGGAAGAATTATACTTCTGGAAGGTCCAGAATAATCAGAATTAAAGCGGAGTTTGAAATGTTGCAGAAAGATTTCATCATACTAAATGATGTAAAGATGAAAGGCAATTGAGATTCAATGTCAGCAGACACAATGGAGTGCACAAGAGGAAGAACAATCCTATTTTTCCAAATGAGGAAAGAGAACTTTCAGACATGGTGCATAATTCCTTGAAAAGACCTCCTTAGTACTTAATAAAATAATTTTTTTTTTTAAAAGGTACATACAGTTGAGCATTTCTTCTTAGTAGAATTCTGATTGCCTGGTTCAAATGAACGATACAGTCCAACTAGGAACCAACTAGGTTTTGATCAGAGATACAGGATGTCCTGTGTAAGGAAAAAGATATTTCTGGCTTCAGACAGAGATGACAGTAGGTATGCGATAAGCATGTGGACTTATAAAACAGTGGAAGTCACGGAGGAGATGAATAGGAAATACACCTGTCCTGTCTTAAGGAAACAGGAACAATGACATTGTTCCACAGCAGTTTGAAAACCAGAGGAAGGTTGGAGGTTTTGTTTCACTTGTTTTCTCTTCATGAATGTAGCGTTTATTTGGGGAGATCACCAAAGGAGGCATCATACTATGTAGCTGAATTCTGGCCATAAAGGGAGAATAAGTGGATTGATTATATTGGGAAAAATGCATTTGTGTCTTTTGTTATGCTCTTGGTGGCTATTCATGATTTCTGCAGGTTAGATACATCTTGGGCTTCACCTGGTGTAATCATTCAGTTTTATGTTCTGCAGTTTATTAATCAAGCTTCATTCTTTTAAACTTAATGCTTTTTATTATCACTCTGAACGAGACCAAATTTCAGCCAGTGTTAAAAAAAGAATCCAAATTAATTTGCCTGATCTGTACTTCAGAGTTAAGGGACATTTGGCTCACTATGAAGAAAACATTGTTAATTTAGCGTTGTATTCATAGATGTCTGAAGTCAAAGTAGCATAGCCTATATAGTCTCTTGGAGTGTTACCTTCATAGTAGAATATCAACTGAATTCTAGTATTTAAATGGATATAACTGCCCTAATTTGCCCAGTAAAGTATTTATTGACATGTTCCATGTATCTGAACTTAGAACATGTTACAGTATTGCATAGGTCTTTTTTAGGATTAATCACCCTTTTTTATCATTAGAAGATGAGATCCTGTGCTCTCCAAACTCCATTTGATTTCCTGATCAAGAAATGAAATAGAGAGTTGTTCGTTTAGAAGTGTCATTTGAATACTGGAGCTGCATGGAAAGAAGATGTACAAAATGATGTCTGTTTCTGATATGATCAGCATTTACAAAGCTGATTAAGGATTTTATTTATTTGTGTTTTTCCTCCTGGAAAGAGAACTTGGAGTGAGACTCTGCATGTGCTGGGTCAAGGTGGTTATGGGAGATGGCTCTGAGCTGTCGTGTTATGCTTTAATAGGAATTTCTGAAGCATGGACTTGCTCTCACCCTTGTTCTTGGCTTCAGCAACAGCTGGCAGGGCAGTGTGACATGAGAAGCAGGCGAGTTAAGTGTGACCATTGCCTGCAGTCAGCAGGGATGCTCTTTGGGAGTGTTGTTGGGACTCCAGCCAAGACTAACTGGATTGGCAAGGCACCAAAACAGCAGATGAGCCAAAGGAACAAAACCAGTGTGCCTTGCACATGTGAAGAAATGCAGCCAGCCAAATCATTTCTCTCTCTCGGTGTGATTGAAAGGAATTGATCCAAGAGATATGAAGTGATGCAGTAGGCAGAGCTAGAATAAGCACAGAAAGGCAAAAGTCACACTGTGTACGTGAGGTGCCATGGTGTACTTACAGCAGGGACCAGACCAGTGACTTCATTTTGACACCTGAAACAAATAATGCAGACTTGGGCTCTCTGCTAATGTTAGGGTCATTAAGACTTTCATTAAACCAGGAGGAACAATGAACAATGCAACTACTCATGATGTGACAGAAAACTCATTTCGGAAAACACGGACTGTAATATCCAGCAGTCTACTCATGTAATCTCAAATAGATAGATGCTCTTCCTTTTGTAAAACATGTTAACACAAGTGGTGTCTCAGTTTGGAGAAAGATAATAGCTCTCCTCTGCAGATTTCCTGTAGGGTCCACAAAACTCCTTGTTGCTTTCCAGGTGTCGGGTGGTATAAAGTGAACCTTAGAAGATATCCACAAGCCATAGTCTAGACTCCTGTGCTGTTTGCAGAAAAATACTGTGCATGTTAAACCTTGTGTTTTCTCTGAATGTTTGAGACAGTTATATAGAAATTTATTAATTTTTCTGGGTAGATCTGGTGCATAACTTAGAGAAAGCTTCAACTGTTACAACATTTGTGTACCTTTCTGGACCTGATATTCAGTTTTAAATTTCTTAGTTTGGTTTGTTCCAGGATTATTTTCTTAAGACAATATATCCTAAGTAATTGGTGATTTTTGCAGTACCCTAATTTGGTAAACAATCCATTTAGCATCTGAAATTCAGCACATTTATCAAATGAGTTTTATTACATTCTAATTTTATAGTATTTTTTGGAAACATACTCTGTTTAGTATCAGAGGAAAAGCAGTAAATTTATCTTCCAGAATACTTGGTTAGTTCTGTTTATAGCACTTTGATTACAGTAAGCACGATATGCCTATTTGTTCCAAAGTATGAAGAGGTATAAAGTAAGTTTTCAAAATTCAAATGATTATTCTTTTTGGCACTTAAGCATAACCTGCTGCAGCTGTCTTCACATACAGCACAATATTTCATCCTGTGACCTGATCTGAGGAGAAACAGATTTGCTACTATGTTTAGCATTTTCCCAAATGAGCAGAATTAAACTAAAATAGGAAAATACTGGCACTAAGACATTTCATACACTGTCATAGCTGGCAACTGAAAATAAGTAAAAGGGTGATAATTTGAAGGATTTTGTGACCATAAATGGATGCAACAATAACAGCAGATCCATAATGAACTTGCATCTAAAGCGTGGATTTTTTTCCAGTATCAGAGGATAGAAGTGAAGAAAATGATAGATAGCTTTTTTCACACAGCTGCTTTTACATTTTTATGAAGTACACTTGGAATTTAGGCTGCAAAACTTTTTTGATTATATATATTTAATAAAAGAATGTGGTTTGAAGATGTACTATTTACAGATCATGCTGTGTCTAACAGTTCTCTTTAACAATGAAGTGTTAATTGACTTTTTATCAAGCATTTCCAGAGTCATGGACATGCTTACTACAATTGAGAGCAGAATTCTTATCCTTTTTATTTCATAATAAAAGAATGAACAGCGTTCATGAAAACAATGAGAATAATAATGAGAATGTAATATGTAGTATATATAATTTATTAAGCTCAGCAAAATGGCCTCAAAGCTGCGGTGTATACAGGTGGCTTATGAAAACATGCCTAGAGTGTAGACTGAATTATTTGGACTGATAGCCTTGATAAAATATTGGTATAAACTCATTTTGCAGAAAGATAAGGAATCAAAGTGGCAAAGGGTATTGGTTTAGTAAACAGAGAAAGTAAATGTCACCTAGCAGACTTCTAAATCTATGGACATTTAATTGATTTTGGTTGGCTTCTGAACTCAACTTTACTGATACAACAGTCTGTTTTTTCTTTCACACTCAATAAATACTATAAGGGCTGAAAAAAGCAGGAGAAATATTTTGCATATGTGATCATGCCCACACTATAGTTGGGCCTATTTTTCTAAACATAGGAATACATGGGTCAAGTATCTACTGAAATGTGGAGATAGCTAAGAGGCTGACTCTCACAGCCCCAGAGTGTATTCGAAGTGTATTTAAAAAGCCCTACTTTGTGAGGGAAATGTTTTTTTCCAGCTTAGTAATTGCAGTGTAGATTTAGAATGCATTGAGTATATGCTCCCCTAAAAGCAGGCCATCCTTTTCAAGTTATTTCCTCTTTAATATCTGTTGCTGTGACAATTCATTAGGACGCAATACTGCTTTTCTGGGCAGCTTGGGTTTGGGCTTTTTTTTTTGTTGTTTTTTGTACTATAAATCCTGATCGGACTGTCTGCTGTTTCTCATTCACCTTGAGAAGCTTTTCTCAACAAATTTTTTGGTTTTTCCACAGCAGCTTCGCCCTGTATTATAGTTTCTCAGCAGATAATGAAGCATTTCAGACCTCCTAAGGAGTAGAGATGATCTGTTCCTGAATTCACACTATCAGATATACACTGCTGTTTGCCCACAGACTGCTGAATAACACAGCATTCCACCGGTTTTGCTGCCCTCCGCACCTTTCAATATCATGCGGTTTCTTTGATATCATTCACGCAATCCTTCACTGAAATATTTTGGTTCTTGCATGAGAAAAGGATTTTTGGAGCCTCTTCTCCTGCCATAGCTTTCAGTGGTTACTTGCTGGAGGGATTATATTCAGTGTTTTGGCAACAGATTTTTCTGCAACATTTTTTATTCTTTTAGTGTGACATTCAGACAGGTGTATGGGATATTGAAATTGCCCAAACCTTTTTGCAGTCACCTGCTTGACAGTATGTTTTCCTTCTTTTATTCATGCTCCTGCTTTTGAAGAATGCTTGATGCCTCTGCAGATACTATGCAGCAAAATGAGATTATAAAATCCTAATTCTACTCTGCATTCAACAGGAAACAGCTGTCTGCTGCTCCAGGAAAGCAGGGTTCTATCGTGTGTGGCGGTGACTTGGGAAGACTAACACTATCACTGCTTCCTCTTTCTTTCCTTTGCTTTATATACCCAGCACAATGTCGTATTTTCTGGAATATCCCTTGGATCAGCTGAGGTCGGCTGTCTCGGCTGCGTCCCCTCCCAATTCCTTGTACCACCCCGCTCTCCCCACTGCAGGGGCAGTACGAGAAGCAGAAAAGGCCTTGATGCTGTGTAAGTGCTGCTCAGCGATAACAAAATGGTCTCTATTATCAACACTGCTTCCAGACCAATTCAAACCCATAGCCCCATTTGAGCTGCTTAGCCCTCCACGTTTTTCTCCAAGCTCTAAGGATAGTTATGGTCTACATTTTATGAGACAGTTGTTGCATGGAATATGGACGTTAAGTGCCTGGAGAACTGTGCCAAGCAAGAGGGGTCCATTCCTTGCGTGTGTGAGGATGATCCAGCTGGGTTTGTGACTGCTTTTTGCCAGGAGAGATGCACTGTGGGTTTTAAGTCTTTGTAAGGTCTGTGAGGCAGAATCTTTCTTCAAGGTCTCACTAGTCCGAGGGAGTTCTGCTTTGCCTCTTAGACAAAACCTGTTGGCAAAGCTCATCTCAAAAATCTTTCCTGCTGTGGTTGAGACACGCTTTTACAGGCCTGCTGTATTTGCTTGTGTATGCTTTCCAGAAGATATTTTTGTAATAGTCTTAGCCATGGGACCTTGATGTTTTCCTTTTTCCACTGTGTATTGTACTATTTTATTTTAAGTTAATAAGAAGAAATTCAAAAGGTAGCAACAGTGTCAAACTGTGCTGGCAAAAAGAACTCAGAACAATGTAACAAAAATTGGAGGTACAATAGCTGATGCCATATTGTTTTTAAAACCATTTTGTTAAATAAAGACCTCGCTTTGATAAAATAATAGTTGCTGATACTTAAAACCATATATTTTAGAAGCAGATATTTTTGCTAACAGTAATGTTAAATACGTGCTAATATCGTATTCAGTGCTGCGGGCTGTATTCTGGGATGCGCTAAAATTTTATTTTCAGCTAATGTTCTTAAACATTAACCCGCTAGTAGAGAGTAAAATGCTTCTATAGCATATAATAAAGAAAACTTCTGTGAGTTTTTCCCTAACAAAGATGTGAGTTCTGGCTTCTTTCTAAATGTGGATCTTTCAGAAGATCTGTACGTAGCGCTGAAGTAGTGTGTAAGTGACCAGAAATGGTGTAACTCTTTCTACTGCAGGTGTAAATATTTGCAGTATTGATGTGTATGTGTCTTGTTTCTTCTTCCAATTCTGTTAGAGCAGATGATGAGCAATATAATTACTTTAAAAGATAATAATTGTAACCTTTTCTCTGAGGAAAATGGGATCACGCTCTAGTTTTTTTGTCCCGTATTTCTGTGTTTATTTGTGTTTACAAACACATTAGAACTGACAGAGTACAAGTTTATCACACTGGTTATACCCTTTAGAACCTCTGAACACTACACAATCTGAATAATTTCTGCACTCTTATACTGTTATTAGCTGAAAACTAGGGGTCCAATTTTTTTATTTTCAGAATAAGTGTTGTGAATATACCACCAGATTTCCAGAAGTTTTCTTATCATTTGGCTTATAGTTTTGTTTTCTTTTTTTTCAATTATAGTACTCCAAATTAGTAAATTTCCCAAACTAAATGTGTTTCCATGCTAGAAGGATGTAAAAGTAGAGTTCTTCAGTTACAGTTGTATGACCAGCTCGTTGGCTGGTTATTTTGCTAGGTTTTTGCATTCTAACAGTTCAGTCTGTTAATTTGAGTTTCTCCTCTTGGAAGTTTATCAGAACAACACAAAAGAACACGATTGATATTTCTTCTTCAAGTAGGGTGTTGAGACTTACACAAACTCAAGAGATTTCCTGGGGACAGCTTTCAGCCTGCTTCCTGAACCTGGGTTTGGCTACAGTTTTAGCTATTAGGGTTGCTTTCATACAGGTCAAATTGAGTTATAGTGGTTATTTCACTAAGTGGTTACTATATTCTTTCCTCCCCCAGTTAATACCAGAACTGCTGCTGTTTTAGCTGATATGGGACAAAAGATGTATGGATGGGGAGTGTGCTTTCCTCTTCTTGTGGATGTCTGTTGTACTTTCTTTTTCATCTCTCCAAGATCAAGAGCTCTGCAATAATGCTCTAAATTGATACTTCTCTAATGTTGTTTTGTATGATTAAAATTATAAGCTTTCATAGCTGTTTCTCAAATGAAAGGGAATGACCTGATAGGATCTTCAGTAAAAAGACTTAAAAGATTCAGAAATGAAATGGACTTCTGTGCAGGGAGCTATTCAAATTTCTGTGCGATGTCTTTGGATACATTAATTTGTTTATGCAGCAACTTAGAAAATGTTATTGAAAATACCACACAAGACAAAGGAAAATTGAGTTTCATTATTTGAATGTAATTATCTCACACTATGTGAAACAGCCTTTTCCTGTCATGAGCAAAGTAGAAGTGTTAAGCCTATTATAACATCTCTTTTGATGTTTTTGTAGGATGGAATAAAAGATGAATGCTCAGTGCTGAAGCTGCAGCTGAAGGAGAGAGACGAACTCATAGCCCAGCTTCGTGAGGAGCTGGTAAGCAGAAGAAGCAATGGGTTTTTTTTTTTTTGTGGGTGGTTTTGGGTTCATTTACCTGGTAATGTCACTCCAAGATCAGAAATTAAATACAATTTCACACCTGCTACAGAATTGCTAGCCTGAGGCTATGCTAATCATTCAGATAAACACTGATAACACTGACTGTACTTTTCTAGGGGCTTGTCAGCCTCTGAAGTGGCTACTGTCTAGATTCATGGCTTGTAAAAGTTTCTTTGAAAAGATTGTGTTGACAGTTGTCTTGATCAGCGGCAGATAAGTGCAGCACTGTATGCATATGCTGGAAGTCTTGGAGGGCCACGCACATGCCTGATAAATTCTCAGTACTTGTCCCATGAGCTGCTTTTCACATCTACAAGATTGTTCAGTAGAAAAGGAAATATGTTTTCTTCTCCATAATAGCAGTCTTTGCATAAAATAATAAATATTCTTACACTTGCTGAACCTTTACTTAGCATGTGAGCTACTAATGCTTGGCTACTGCTGCTCTAAGGATTGACAAAATACTTTCCAGTGACTGAAGTAAAATACATGATACAGCAATTAAAAAAACTAAACACATGAAAATGCATTTTATGGTTTTGTTAAGGCTGTGCTAACAATTTTAAGATTCTTTTTTAGATGGAATGTGGTTAAAGCATGGATGTCTTCAGTATTTTTAAATAAAGGAGAGGGAGTTCCCACCTCCTCTCTCACTGCAGAGAACTTAAACACTCTGCAGAGAAATCCTATAGGATCACCACATTCAGGAAGACATTCACCGCATACATTCCTTCCGTGAAAGCTGCAGGTGTGTGGGCACCTAGGATTTTGTCTAAGCAGCCTTTGGGACAAGGAATTGTTTCCCTAATTAGATCTTAATTAGCTGATCTACCTCAGGGGTTTTTTGTGCCTTTGTGTCTCGTGCCTCTCATGCCTAGCTCAGAACTCAAACAGAATTAATTCAGGTCTAGCTATTACTGCATATTTTATATACTCACTAAAAACACGAGTATACTTTTATGCCAAATAACTCAGCTTCAAGTTGCATGGGAAAAATGTAATCCTGCCCAGGAGTGAAAGATTTCTTTGCTATATTAACATCTGCAACATAAATGCACATCATCAATATTCTTTGTTTTGTATTGGGCTACATTAAGAAATGATGTATTGTGTAATTATTATCTAAAATTAAATGACAAAATGGGACACAGGGTACATCAGGCTTCTCCACAGTCCTGGAGCATTAATTTTATATCAGTCTAGTTCAGGACATATGCTATTTAACTGGTGGACAATTTTGTCAGTGTAAAATTACCCTTTATTGATACAGGGAGCTGTAGCTCATTTGCTGTTAACTGTTGTCAAAGTTCATCTGTGTGTACGCCAGTTGAAGAAGACCCACAGGGAAGTGTCATAATAGGCCAAAAGTACAACTTCCTAGGGCCATGAAATAAGGATTTCTGTATGATTGAAAGTATAATGGATTAAATCCATGATTAATTGACTTCAGTTTTGACGCTCAAAGACTTGTAAAGGAGTGCAGGTGGGATTCTTGAGACCACATTTAGTCATAATTAAGTAAAAAGGACACAGTAGATCTGATTTACTCCTATGAAACTAAATAAAGTCAGATTGGGAGGTGAACAAGACGGAAACTACTTTAGTTTATGAAACCTAGAAAAAAAGGAGTGGGTACCCTCACCATAGGAAAAAAAAAGATTTTTTTTTTTTATCTGAGTTGTCTAAGTACAATCATAGGTGTACTTTTTAAATCTCTACTGCATCTTCTCCTGCGGTACTGCACATCCAGTGCCCTTTTTCTGCCACCACGGCACTTCATGAAGTTTGTGCCTGATTGTGTGAGGTGCTTTTAGGAGCTTCATGCAGGGAAAGTAAGCTCTCTTTTCAGAGCTGTTAAAAAGGAATTAAATTAATTGATTGCTAGGGAATTCTGATAATGTTTTTCTTGCTTGCATAAAATTTGCCAAAAATTGATGTGAAACATGCTTTAATATTCTGCAAACGCTACACTTACTTATGTGTTTGTAAGACTGTAAATATTTGGAAAATGCATATTTACAAATGTCTAGAGCAATCATTTTTGGCTAATGAAACTGCATGTGTTTTCACATAGCTGCAATTTATTACAGACATAGCACTTAATAGAAAACTAGAATTGTTGTTCTTATATCTTGGGCCAGCCCATGTTCCATTTGCCACTCTAAATATGGAAATACAAAATTTGTAAATGCAACTTGCCTGACTTGAAATTGTGGCATCGTGATGCTAATTCAGAAATAGCACATAAAAACTGATTTGAGTGGGATTCAGTTTTGTGCTTCTTGAGACGTACATGAAAATCTGTACTTTCCAGCATTCAAGTTGAGTGTTTGCTTGTAGATGTAAAACCCTTGCTTAGTTGGTTTTATTGCAAAACTCTTCAACTAACCTAAAGTGAACTTCAGGTAAATTTTGTCTCCCTGGGAGCTTTTGCTTCTTGCTTTCCTCTAGATTTGCTGGACTTTTTTAGTAGTTTTCCCTACTCTCCTTCGATTTTTTTTTTTTTCCCGCCTAACTTTTAAATACTTCTAAAAAAGCATTTCTGCTTCATTTGAGTGCTTTCTGAAGGAAACCTTGAGCTGAGCTGAGGAAAACGTCGATGGAGTGTGAGCTAATGAAGCTTCAGAGCTTGTAATTGTTATGTAGTTTTTTAAGGGAGGAGAGGGTAAATACTAGAGGAATGAAAATAGAGATTTAGATGCTCAGCTACAATACCCAGGTAAAAAGGATAAAATGTAAGGAGCCATCGCCTACCTCCCAGTAAACAAGGAAGAACATAGAATAGTCTCTTGAGGATTTTTGTTTGTTCTCTTTTTTAGTGATTATTTTGTATTGACTCCCTTTGTCACCAGAAGTGTGTCTGTCTGTCTTTGGAGAAATAAATATAGGTAGGTAGGGAAGTGGAATTAATTCCTCTGTGCTTTTATTATCTCCTGATATATGCCTGCTTCAGAAATGTCAGGTACCCAAACCTGCTCTAAAGCTACCTGGAAATGGTAAACCTCACCAGGAATTGAAAATTTGGGTTCAAACCATCACTTGTCTAAAAACTGTACTCATTTGTGAAAATATTATCCAGGAAATCAAGTTAAGCGTATCCATTCTGCAGGGAAAGTGCTCTTCTTTTCTCTTTTCTTTTCTTTTTCCCCTGAAATAACCAAAATAAATAAACATCTTAGTTTTCACTGGGCATGAAGTTGTTTGAAACCTCAGCTGTCTCATACCCAGCTCTGCCTGCAACTGTATCTTTACATATATTTTCCCAAATCGATCTTTTTCTACTGCAGTGTGAGCACTTAGAATGACTTTAAGCAGAAAATATTTTCATGCTATATTGGCAAAAATAACTGAGTGCTGTTTGGAGTAACATTTATTCTGTTGCTGTCATTGGTACAGCAACATTCACGCTGAAAAATGAGTATTAACAACATTATCCTTTCAACCTTGATTCCCTGTGTGACTTAAGTCGTGTGTTGTGCCACCAAAATGAAAAATGTGGTGAGGCAGTTTGAGTGGATTCTGGGTGGAACTGGAGGCAGAGTTAGGTCAGGAAATTAATCCCCCTTATAGCCTAGCTGTTGGGGATATTTTTTTTTGCCGTGGAGATGGCTCTTTATCAAGTGTCAGACTTTCTGCATTTATGGAATAGCGAGGTACAGTGCTAGCTAAGTGGGCTTTACCTCAAGCTGTAGACGTTAGTGCTTTAGGACTAGATACTCTAGAGTCAGCTCAACAAAACGTAACTGCTGTATTTTCATTTTTAAACTTTTTATCTCCTCTTTGAAAATCACGAATAAGCTCTACCTCCCTGCCCGAAACTTGAGTTAAATGATTTGAGTGGGCATAGGGTTTGTGCTGTGGTTTGGGGGGAGGGGGTTGGTGGGTGGTTGTGTTTGGTGAGGAGGGGTTTTCTGTATTTGTTCATTTATTTGCTGTGTCCTAAATAGAGTGTATTCCTGGAGGGCAAGAGTGGTGGCAAGCTTAGCTGATTTCTGTAGGTTGATTTCAATAATGGGCAATTAGCCAATTGCTCAATTTTTGAAGTATGGTGAGGATGACTGCTTGTTATTCATCTTTGAAGTGTAACAGAAAACCTTAGATGCATTTGAATCCTGCCGATGAACTGTTTATGAAAGACACTTAGGTTAAGTGTAATAATCACCTCAAAATGTAGTTATGCCACTACAGATTCCTTGAATTTTACAGTGTTAACATCACAACTTGTTTTCACAGTAAAAGAATGACATTTGGATTATAATTTAATGAATACATGGAGAAAATAATTTTTTGATTGTTCTGGAAAAGAGAAATTTTTGTTAGTCCAGACTATTCTCAAAATTTTTAAAACAGTTGTCCCTGAAATTTTAAAGAAATTAAATAGTTCCCATTTGAAAAGGATAATAGTCCTTATTTTTGGAAAAAGAAATCTAGGTTAATCTTTACACTGATTACCCATTTGCTCTACACTCTGCTGGTTCGTAGTGTTATTTCACATTGGGTGTTTTTATGAGAGGGTATTACAGACCCCTGGATAATTTACGTAAGAACCAGCATTTGTAAGTAGTTTCAAATCCTCTTTCTTCACCATATTTAGGAAAAATTAGGAGTAGAAAAGAAATAGATTAGGTGTACTTAAACATTATTCAAGTGGCAGGCTTCTTCCCCCTTTTTTGCAGGAGAGTTAATTGCACGTAGTCCAGAAGAGGCTTATCTGAGCAGTAATTACTCTCTGAATCAGTTCCACAAGACAGACATGGAGTGTGAAAATGGCAATATCCTATAACCCACAATTGGGATTAGGTTCCAATTCCTTGTCTACACCAGTCCCTAGATGAAAAAGCTGCCAGTTAGCTAGGATCTTTAATATTCCTTGGCACTTGTGGAGGTGATTCTGCATATTAGTTTCAGTTCCTACTACAAAACACTGTCGTATCATGGTGTTTGGCATAGATAAAAAAATGTCACTAGCACAGAGTGTATTCCTGATCTCACTGAGGCTCTGCTCTGGAGTATTTCATAAAAATAACACTTCAAAATGAGCAGACCTGAAATATCGAAAATTTGTTGAAAATCTCCCTTGAGACACAGTGCCAAGGCTTGCCCTCCTTCACTAATAACGCACCATGTGTGCTTGTCTTTGGCAGGCGTGTCACTTGTAGACAGCTGCCTTCATGAGATGTGCAATGTTTTACTGGTGGGCCTTCTAGTATAAGCAGGCAATTCTGATCTGGCCTTAGGCCAAAATCTTGGAAAACTTTACTTTTTGATCTGTCCGAAGGACAAAATGTACATCTCAATGTCACCTTTCCTTTTTGCACTTAATTTTTTTAACCTGTTTTAACTCTAGTGAAGATCTAAAGATGGTTGACAACAGGTGAATTTTAGGACAAATGGAAATGGCATCTTGGAGGTGTGTTGGGAAGGAAGACTTTGTGTGTTGCAGTTCAGCTTTGTAGATATTTTCCTTTGTAGGGCGTAAGTTGGCTAAAAAGTATCAAAATTCATTGCTGCTTGGTGTGGCCTCAAGTTCGTGGTATTAGATAAGTTCTCAAAGAAGTACTCCAGTTGGAGCTGGCACGAAAATGACTGACATCAGTATCATCTGATGAAAAGCTATTTTGTATGCGTGTTTATAAGCGCACAGAGAAAAGTAATGTTGCTTATAAACAAATACGCGTGTGCTGGGAAGCTTGTTTTGCTTCTGGAGATCAGCAGTTTAATTTCTATGACTTAACACCGTCAGTATGCTGCTAAAGGCATGTGTGTGACACATTTTTATTGTAGTCATCTGATGTGAGTGACTTTCAGATTGATAAATGCATTATCCTCAGCTCTGCACTATGGTGTTTATTGAATCAGCTGGTAGTGTTGTTTCTTCCAATAATTAATTTTCTGATTGGGGAAACACTTTTGCTTTTCACGATACGGGGATCTCTGTCTGTACAGTTTGCTAAGGATGTGATAGAAGAAAAATTTTTTGTTTGATTTCTCCTTCATCCCTTCAATCTTAATTTAGTGTCTTGTCCAGTTTTCTTTGCCATAGCTGGGCATGATTCATAGAAAAGTCAGTGTATACGCACTAGTATAGCAACCATCACAAATGAAGAATCATCTGCATTTAATACCAGAATGTAATTTTTCTTTGCATGCTAAGTGAAGTTTGTTAAGGAAGGGTGTAATGCAGTTTTCATCCTTAGTGAATATTTTTTCATTCATTCTCAGTATATGCCAGAATTTAAAGACATCCAATATTTTTGTCTGTAAATAAGACATTTTTGTTCACACATGAGAATTTTTAGGGGAAAAAAAAAATTGAAAATACTTTGATGTAAGGACTGAGAAACTGTTTTTAAGACACCAAAAAGCTGAACTGTAGTATCTGTCCTTTCCTAGATAAGTAACCTAACAAGAAATTAGTTGCATTAAAGTACTTCTTGCATCTCACTAATACCGCTTCTCAGAAACTGACTGCGCAGATCCTCTCCAAGTTTTGTATATTTTTTTGTTGTTCCATTACTCTGTTTCAGTTTGTTGTTTGAAATGCACACAATTTAAGAGATTCAACAAAGAATCCGTTTCAAATTCTGTTTTGAAGACTGAGCGCTTTCTCACTGAAGATACCTTCTGTACTTTGGCATCGTAAATATTGCATGGTTCAAAGGATGTTCAAACACTTCCTCAGGTGCTCTGCCTTCTTTGAAACACATTCTTTAGTGATTTTAAGTTCTGTTTAGAGCTGGGGCCTGTATGTGGAGTTTTAGTAGAACTTCCATAGAAAAAGTTTTGGTGCATACCTAGCTTGTCTACATGAAGTTTTAGCTCTGAAATTGGGAAAGTTGCACCTTCCAGTTTTTGGAGAGCAAAAATGCCCTTTGCCATAGCTGTTTCCCATGGTTTGGAGAAGTGAATTAAATAGAATAAAGTACTACCGATCTTCTAGATATGAGTAGGTAATCATTATACTGCATGCTCTCTCTTATCTCTGTTATTCACCCTAGGATGGGTGGGACTGATGCTAAGGCTGGAGAGCTACTGAAGTGGCCATTTATTTCAGAGATTTTAGATAAATGCTTTTTCTTTTCCCTTTTTTTTTTCTTTTTTTTTTTCTTTTTCTAGCAGAACAGCAATCTTACAATAAGAGGTAGGATTTGGTCACAGTGTCAAGCCTCTTTCTTCCATCCAGGCCTTTAATGCTCCCCTTGGATTCTTTCTTCTGCTGTTCTGATTTCCTGCATCTTTCTTCATCTTTTGAAATACTGTTCCCCTCTTTCTACGGAAACCACACACAGTCTGCACATCTTTTGATGTCCTGTGCATGTTTTATCGATTCTTTATCGAGAACCTTATTGATGCCCACTTCTGGTTTTTGGGTGGAGACTTTTTTCAAGCTTAGGCATCTGTAGTGCTGTAGAGCTGTAATATTTTTGGCTGCGTTGAGATTTCATCGGTATCCCAGTGCTACAAGGGAATGGGTTCTGTAGCAAAGCTTTCAGAAATCACCTGCTGATTACCCTGTGTTTAGGCTGGGTGTTTGGTGAGATAGGCAGTGGGCTGTACAAATGCCCTTCATCGCCCTGCAGGGAGGAGGCAGGTGACTGAAGAGCTGTAAAGCATTCGTGCCAAGTGGCAGTAAAAACTCCCGTGTGGGCTATCATCAATACAAAAATGTGTTACAAAACTATGTACAAAAGCCTGAATAGTGTCCTAGCAGAGAGCTAGCTTGCAAATTTCTACTGTCATTGGTAAACTGTTTCCAAAAATTATTGCTCAAGTAATCCTGTTTCCTATTTTGTCTCCTCTGATAGTTTCACTGAATGAACTTTTTATGTTTCTTTGTATCTTGATTAGAAGAAAATAAAATGATAGTATATGGTCATCATCAGAAAATCTAATTAAAAACAATCTTACTGACTTTTAGCAACATATTACAGTTAAATTACAAGGATAAAATAAGCTACTGGTTAATAGTAAGTCACCTTAATCTCACTTGTACTTTTATTTGGTTTGTCTGCGGTACTCAATCCTGACTATTTTTTCATTAGATTGCTCTGTATGGCTAGTAAAATAAAAACACTGAACTGTTTTTTAATATTCTTTGTTGACTTAAAAATATAGAGTGAAAATGTATCTTTTTTGGCTTGATTGGTGAGGCTTTGTTCAGAGCTGTTCTTCATGAATAATTCAGTACGTTTGAAATGTACTTAACGTATTTTAGCGTTTTCTGGTAATAATGGAAGACATTTATCTTTTACTTCCCAATTTGACTTACTGATGATATTGTTTTTCTCAAAGGGAGCTCTTGTGATTTGCCAGAAGAGTAATAGAGTTTGTAGGCTATGGTATTTATCAGAATTCACTGATTATTAACACAGGGATTTATAAAACCAGACTTTTTCCAAGTGTGATATTTGTGTTTCAGCTTACAAATGAGGGTTTCACTCAGCAAAGCTAGTTGAGAAATAGGATGCTGTATTATTATGGCTTTGGAACTGGAAAGAACAAGTGGAGCTATTGTTCTGGTAGTATGGTGATGAGAAGGAATAAAAATAAACTATGTAAACTTGCACCCGTCTGATGGGGCTGCTTGTGATGGAGCTCAGGTTAATAGGCTGGAAAAATAAAAAGTGGTGCAATTAAAGGATGATATAAAGGAGGCAAACAACTTGTTCTATTTTTTTAGCTGAATTGTGTATTTATCATACTGCTTTCCAGACCAAGGTGATAGGCTCTGAATGGAAGTGTGGTAGAGAGAAGATCGAGGATTTTTGGATTGTCCCTGGATATATATCTTCTAAGAACACTGCAAACAGAGGCATGATTAGCAAATTCCTATGCAAAGGATCCTCATTTACCCAGTGTGAATAACAAAGCTTTGACTATTTTTCTGAAATTTTTTAGAAGTCATCTTGTTGCATCTTCCTCAATTTATGAAAATGGAATTCAGTTCTTAAGGGACAAAGATGTTTGCTTTCTTTCGTCCCTCCAGTTCAGAACCACTGGGATGATGAGGCTGGAGAGTAAGGAGCTGATGAACCACAAATAGCTTAAGACATCTTCTCTAGTACTATTTTGTCTTTCTTTGTTAAATCACAGTTAGTGATGTATGTTTGTCTTAACCTAAAAATTCATGGACTGTTCTGCTTAGCCAGCAAAATTAAAGAAGTATCCAGGCAGAGAGCTTTTTTCACATATGTTATTCTACAGAAAACCAGATTTTTGTAATTGTGTAAGCAGATTGAGGGGGAGAGAGAGAGTGAGAAAACTACTTCTTAAACTGTAAGGTGACAATTAAGTGGGAAGTGCAATTGTTCTTGACCTGTAGGGACTCAGGAAGCTGCGTGTTGTGTAGATGTCTGTCTGTCTGCATAGAAATAACCCTAAAAGTGTGAAAAAAACAAGGTTATGTCTTTGAAAATTCCCAGAATCAGTAATGAAATGTGTGTAGAATGGGAGGCCTTAAGAATTTTTATCTTACTTTCATTTCAGCTTTATTTTTCCTTTTTAAATTAATTTTGATAATTTATTTTTATTATTCACGAGTTATTAAAACCTTCCATATGCATGAAGGCCCTAACTTCGTGGGGGGCTGGTCTGATAAGGGATGTGTCGAATTTGGCATGGGAAGTATTAAAAACATCAAAGGCCTGTCAGTGGCCATGTTGCCAGAGAATTGTTGATACAGGCATTTTTGGTTGGTTTTTATTAGAACCTAAGCAGGTAACTTAAAATGATGGGTAATTTAGGAGTGAAGGACCTTATTGGGTGCCCTAGTCCTACATCCTGGCTCAAAGTATCCCATCAAGGCATATATTTATATAAAATCTACATGGACACTGGCATTTGGGATAATCAACGACGTCTCAGTAGAAGATACTCCACAGAGCTGAGAATCCAGCATTGCCTCTGTTAAATTGAATCCTTAGGAATGTCTGAGAAACTACACTTAAATGGAATATATCTTACGGCAAATAGGGTGTATTTTTAAGAATGAGACTTCTGAGAAACAAAAATGTGTGGGAAAACATTTTTCTTGTCAAGGGCAGTACAAAGCTAAAATAGGTGGAATGAAGGAATATGAGTGGATATGGGTGATTACAGCTCAGAATTTCAGTACTATATGGAACTATGTCTCAGATGAGCACCAGGTGCACAGACTAGATGTTGCTGTGCTTTGTCTCAGTAAGAACAGGACACAGTTACTCCTTAATTGCTCTTTCTTCTTCAGATAAGGTATTGAAGGCTTATAGGATCCCTTTTCAGAGCAGACTTCTCACTTCCTTTTTCCCTAGCTTTGACCAATACAGTTCGTAAAATTTGTAGGTGGTTGTTATCATAGCTTTTTTTACCATTTTATTCAGTATGCGTAGACAGGCATGCATGCACTGCTCAAGAGAAAAAAATCTTTTTAATGGTTATGTCTTGCTGTTCTAATTTTTTGTCTCCTTCTTTTACACAGAATGTTTTGTAGTTTAATTATTTTCTGACTTGGTATAATATAATTAACGGAAAGGACATCCCAGGCTAATAGACTTCGTCAAGTCAAATAAGTTTGCTTAGAAGGGTCAGGAATCTATTCACCTCTCCCTGGAGGGTTGCTGCCCAGGTAGCTGCTACTACACAGGAAGAGGGGTTTGTGTGAGGTGACTTCTGGAATGCTTTTCGGTCTGAAAATGTCAACATAAAATGTTAACGGCAGTTTGCTCATTTAGTTTGCTGATCGTCTCTTCACAGCTGTATTGTACCATACGTCAAACCTGTGGGACAGCATCTTTAAAGGGCTCTTAAGGGCCTCACATTTACAGGTTACGGGGGTTTAGCTCTATGAACACCTTAGTGTTTCTTGATCAGCTTTCTTAGTAATTACATCAGGCCGCAGAATTAGAAATGTTTGTTGGTGAAGAATGTTAAAGAAGCGTCAAATCCCGTTACTTGACGTTTCATCGTGGTTTTCACTTTCATTTTAATAGAGCTCTGTTAATCATTAGCATCCCTCTTTGTGTTTTCTGGTGCTGGAGTCCTTGTACCTGTATGGACTGATGTGAATAAATAAAACATTGAATAATATTCCAGAAGCCAGTAATGTTGCTAGTCTCCTTCTAGGCATTGGGTGAAGTAGCTCCTGAATTGTACTATAAATAGTGTTATATTTTTCAGGGGGCATGGGAGTAGAATTTTATCCTTATGACTAATTAATGCAATCGAGAATGATCACGTGCAAGGAGACATCTTTCACAGCTCATCTGTTCTTATGCTAAAATAAGTGGAAATAGCTATCCTTCCTTTTTCTGCAAAACATCTGCTTTGGTTTTTCATATGTAATTATTGTGAGAGACTTGCATGGACCGGCTTATGCGTGGTTTTTTGCTGTTAAAAACAGAAAAAAGTGTTTAATAATCCCAGCTCTCAGCCATACATCAACATGTACATTGGACTTGATTCCCTACTGTGTCTGCTTTGAATGTAAGTGCATTCTAGGGAACGTGTTGATGGCATCCCGTTCATGTCCTAGGGTTAGAACCAGGTAATCTCATGTTCCACTGGAGTAATAACTGAAGTAATAATTCAACCTTTTTCTCATTCACTTGTGCCAGCCACAGAGTAGCTGTTTTCTGTTTCTTGCACAAGGTTTGGAAGCACCTTAAATCATGCCATGAAAGCTCTCATGCGTAGGCTTCATTTCTGGCAACTGTCTTTGTTTGCATTAATACCCACATATGTTGTTTAACAGAGGCAAAAAGTCCTGAAAAAAAATCACCAAAGAAGCAAAACAAATTCAAAGTGAGAGCTTGTCTGCCATAATCACAATTAAGCCACTTTATCATGTAAAAAAATGATAGTTTTTGTGACTTATGCTTTTTCTCTTCAAGACTTCAGTGTGAAATAAGAGGAAAGAAAGCTCTAATTTCTGCTCATGGTGATTTATTTGTCAGTAAGGGCTAGGTCTTTAGTGGGCATGTGTAAGGGTAGCTACATGATGTGCTGATGGGCTGTGCTGATTTACATCAGATCCTGTCACTGTAAGCCTAGAGGGGAAAGTTGTAAATATCCATTTTGGAAGAGAATGATAGAATGGTTCATTTCCTTAACATGCGTTTGGTGGACAGGTATATTAATGTAACACCTCACATGTAAAGATGGTTGGCAACTTATTTCGCCATTGATTAGATCAGGTTGTGCCTTTTGATTTAAAGGTGATTTGTGCACTGCATTGGAAATAGAAGAGTGCAAGAAAGGCCAGTGGTAACAAAGTTGACTGCCTCCCTTCATGATTTATGGTGTGACCTCCTTAATCAAATAACCAAAAAGAACAAGGTGTTATTTTTAACATCAGGCTGGAAATGAAGAAAGAAAAGAGTTGACAGTACCATATGCTGTCCCACACGCACACCCACACACCCTTGTCTCTGTAGAAAATTGAAAGCTAATCTTTCTAAAGTAAAAAAAAACAACAGTTTTTCTTAGACTTCATGTGTTAAAAATCAAGAAAACAAGAGAATAACTTGGAAGGTCTAGTAATTCTTTTTGTTTTCTGAGACTTTTCTGGTTTATGGTAGCTGAAAGACACAATCACAGCGGTAAGAGCGCCGTCTCAAAATCAACCAGAATGATTCCCTGTTAGGGAAGATTTGAAAAAAATGTGTGCTAGAATGCTATAGAAAATCTCTCTTCACAAGGTCAGCTGTTGGAGGTGATTGTTACTGTTCTTTTCACTGCAACTGCTGGGAATCCTGTCATATTTTTTCCACCAAGAGGAATCAGAAGTGCATTAAAACATGTCTTAGCTTTAATGAAGCATAGATAAGAATTTACTTGGAGAGGGGTTTAGGCACTAGCATCAGCTTAAAGGAGTATTTCACTTGTTCTGGGGAAAAAAACCGGGCTTTACCAAATCAGAATTATGTTAGCCTTGACAAAGGAGTTACCAAAAGGCTGCATATGATACGAATTTTGTTTTTGTGGAAAGAAATTGGACACTACTGTTACTGCAGACTCTCTTGGTGATGAAATAGTAGAATTATATATATTTAGGTCTACCCCGCTAGGGGGAGATTTACCAAGAACAGAAGAAAGAATGTTTGTGTTCTTTGGTATCTCTCACTTTCCATGGTCATCCAAAGGGAGCTTATCCTAACAGAACTAAATTAGTCTCTTCATTACTTTGGTAAAACACAGTTTCATTGTCTAAAAGAAAAAAGAAAAAAAAGGCATTTTCTCTTCAGGCAGAGACAGCTAAAGCATTACCAGCAGTATACAGTTCCATAGTTTAATAGACAGGGCATTTTTTGTATATATATAGATTATGGTGTGATGAGTGCCTAGAGAGATATAAAGGTAGCTTTTAAGGAGAGAGTTGCAACATGGTGTTACAGGGGTTTAAAACAGTACATTAGCCTTTAGGCTTTAGAAGATAGAGTTCCAAATGATCGTCTGAGAAGCCCCTACAGTCTATTTAACACAGGGTTTTTTTATTTGTTCTTCAAGTATGGCTGAACATACAGTGCCATGCTGGCCATTTTTTAAAAATACTGTTTAAAATAATGATGAACTCCATTTGAACCACTGTGGGGACCTCTCTTCATCAGGAGTAAAAGTTCAGCAGTTCTAGGCTTTCTGTGTGCAGTTCCACCAAGGATTAATACTTTTTTGCAGGTTACTTCTGAAAGTGAAAAGTTTTTTCACTTCCTGTTGTCAGGATGCGGCAATTCTAAAAATTTTACTTCAACCTTTAATGTAGTACATAATTTTTATTAAAAAATGTTGGTTTTGTTGTTAGTTTTAGGCTTTTGAAAGAGCTCATTTTCATTTCAAATAGAGACAGTAAGTATTGATTTTCTGGGCTTCCTTTAAAACGCCATCCATTACAAACCAGATTTCCTTTTTTTTCATTTTTATTCTTCTTTTTTTTTTTTAATGAAGTTTTATAACACTTCTGAGTGTATGCACACACGTGTACCAGTGAGCATTAAAAATTATTTGGTATTTGAGAAAAGCACTATGAAATGATCTTACTGTTTTGAAGGCTCCTTCTTTCTCTAAGAAGTGCCTAAAATTCACATAAATTCCATGTTTTTCTGCTTTTTGGTGACTATAAGTCACTGAAAGATGCATAGATTGTAAGTGGACATATCATTATTTCTCCCTTTTAGTGCCTAAACAGTTTATAAAAATCCTGCTATTCTCATTCTTGTAGCATTCGTGCCAATGTGATATTTTCAGTGTAGATCAAAAGAGAGAATGAGATTTTGAATGCAGGGTGATAGCATAAAATTTTGCAGTTTATGAATGAAGCAGTACAGAATTCATTTAATTATCTCTGATTATCTCTGAATGATTCATCATATTGAAAACCTCCGCAGTTCTACAGTTTCAGGCAAGGAGATACCAGGCACTTCTAGAAGTCGATGTCAGAATTTCTGTTATGTTTGATTAGATCAGATTTGTCCCATGTAGTTATGGATACAAAGAAACTAAATTTGCTGGGGAAGAGGTCTATGCTTCATTTTCAGGTGATTATTTGGCTTTGCTCACATTTAAACTCGATTTCCTGTGGATATCTCTGTTTTCTATCTCACTGGATGTTGTGTCTCACAATATGTTTCCCCTAAATATATTGATGAAATACATCTTTTGTATCCCTGTTATGTTTATTTCTCCAAAAAGTTCAAGGCCAACATCTGATTTCCATATTTACATGAAGTGCGCTCACTTCCAAAATTGATGATATGTGTAGAGTATGTTGCTATACAGAATTAATTTTTCAATCTCTGCGTCCATATTTTAAGCAAAAATAATGGAAACCCCCCCAAAACATTAAAACCAAAACCTTGGTGTATTCCACTTGAGTAACTTGGACTGAATCTCCAGGCACCTGAAGAGGTTTTTTGTCAATGTGGCTCTTAGTGCATTATTCACAGCTTTGCAATGAGAAGTCACATCCTAGAAAGATTATGCTATAGCATTAGTAACCTAAAGTATGGAGAAAGTGAAATCACTTTTGTGTTACTAGTGAACAGGACAACCATGTCCTAAATGCTGTGCGTGTCTCTTCTAAGACCTTATTGATAATTAGAGGAAGACTCTGTGTTTTGGGAAGTGCTTCAGAGCAAAGTCATTTTTCACATGGATTAATAACACTGGCATAATTGTGATCATCCTATTTTTGAAGTGCCTTTATGTGAACTCTTATATGCCTTTAGAAAATTCAGCAAAATCTTCAAAAATGTCCTTTGGGTAAGATCTTTCATGTCCCAAGGTGTTGCAGTTGTTCTTGTCAGAATACTTGTGTAGTTACAAGTTGTTTCTTTTTATAAAAAAGTTGAGGGAAATTGAAAGTTTTTCCCTTAATCCCTTTTTCCCTTAATGAAGTGAATTCCAGATTGTTATAGGATTATTTTTTTATGCTATGCAGAATTATTTGTTTGTTCTTAAGGTGTAAGTGTGGTTATAAAGGCATTATCACTATATAGTGCTTTTCTTAGTTCTTTTTTTTGAAGCTATTATTTTATAGTCCTTCACTGAAACAACTTTGAATGAAACCATAAATGGATGCTGTATACTCTATTGAAAGATTGAAAAAGGTATCTCTGTGACATGTAGTATCCGACGTTAACTGCTATCAGAAGCAGGAAGTCTGATTTTTCAATTGACATTACATTGGAAACTGCTAATGACAATTGATATTAAATAGGTACAAGGATCTTGAATTACTACAAAAAATGAGTTAGTGGGGTAGAAAATTGTCTTGCCATTAAGTGATATTTTCCATTAAGCTGCCTGTTACAAAACAGAGCTGGCTGTCCTCACTGTTTCAATGTTTCATTTAATATGTGAAGCATAAGATGATTGCTTTCAGGTTACAAATGTATTTCTTTTTCTTTATTTGAGTGGGAAGCAGCTCTTTTGAAAGCGTTGAATAGACTTTCATTAAGAGTGAGCATTACCAGGATGTACCTATACTTTGGTCAAACTCCCTCAGTTGAAGGGCCTTGATTATGGAGTTAAGAATAGCAAGGGCATTAGAGTATAATCTAAGTCTTCATGCATTGTACTCAGCTACTCAGCTGGTGCAGTCGATTTAAGTCCAGTCAGATGTGTTTTGCAATATAGAGGTGGTTGTTGCTTTGAAAATTTGTTGTGCTCCTAGAGTTTTTTCTTTGAAGTCATTAAGCGCAATTCTATGTAATGCAAGTCCTGGTTTGGATCTATTTACCGCTGCTCAAAAGCTCTTATGCCAGCTGAAATTGCTCTGTGAGCGATGCAGTGTTTGTAGCAGAGTTTATTTGTTGCACTGTGAGCGTGCAGGAGTCTCTGAAGAGTAGGTCTGAAAGATGGAGCAATCTGCAGCCTCTATTCTGAGGAACCAGTTGGCTCTGTCAAAGTGTTCTATGGTATTTTTCATTTAATATGTAAAAGATTTACCTGATGATGGAAGTTTAATAAATTACCAAGTGCTATCATTAGTAGAATCAAATTGATTTTTCTTGGGAGGTATTTCAACATCTCCTTTTTGTCCTATGAGGAAAACAAAGTTACTGCCGTGTAGGACAGTTTATAAGATCATGAATGAGAGAAAAATGTATTTTGCTACTGAGATGTGAGTACAGAAACACACTGAAGTTATTGATGTGTATTTTCTGAGTATGTAGTTTTCTCACATCTCTGTTTCCATTTTGTGATGCGAAAGGAAATAATTTTAATATTCAAGGATGCATTATCATGGAGCAAGCAAAATAGCCTGCTTTGTAACACACACAAGGGAACATTTTGCTACAGTAGCTTATTTCTCTTCTGAAGTGGAAGCACCTACTTCTAAATACATTACTTTATACATTAATTATATATTGAGAGTAAAACTTCATTTTCATTAAGCTACATATGAGGTGCTATCTTCCAGATGAATAGTCTAACACTGACATCTTTAAAATGAGTATTTTAACCATATTAAACCAAAATGATGCCTTTCATATTCTCATTTAATTACTTCAGTGATCCAGCTTTATTAAAACATTGGAGATATTATTTTATTCAGTTTTCAAAAGCATTGGTGGTCTTGTCAGTATGTAAAGGTGCATTCAAACTCTGAAGACACTGACAGAATCAACTGTATTCCGAAACTCTTCTTTATAATAAGCTGGAGACGAACCTAAAGCTGAAAAGTTAGGAGGGGTATGAGCAATTCTGCACCATCCTCTGGGTTTCCTCCTGCTGCAGCAAAGCATTTGAGCATTATGTGCAATTTAAATACTTAGGAGTTTTTTAAAGGGACTTGAATTATTCATGACCTTAAAATTAGGCATGTGTTTAACTGCTTGGCCAAAAGTGAGGCTTTAATTTTTCTAAAATTTCATTGTGAGCTATATTGCCTGTTCCATTGTAATGCTTGGGGGTTTCTCCGTAAGGTCATAAAAATATAAGAGTATAAGAACATTCATATATTTCTGAAATGATGAGAAACATCGTCAGTTGGTTCGGGGGACTATTTGTCTTGTACCGAGTCTTCTCTGTAATGCTAGTCAGTAGCAGATGTCTTGGGAAAGACACTACACTGATGTTTTCCTAACATAGCTTCACATTTTAACGTAATTTTCTGTCGTTGAGCAGTTAAGTTTTATCTTTGTGTCTTATAAATACCAATGGTGTTTTTTTCCTTCTCCAATTCTGCTAAATAAATTTCTAAAACAATCTACATTTTCTGCGTCCACAATATATTCTATCCATGAGGGGCATTATTTAGCAACATAGAATAACAGAATATCCCCAAGGTGGAAGATAAAAAGAAGAAAAAAAATAGATCTTTACTAACTAATTTGTTTTTCAATATTTTGAGCGTAGTAGAATTAAATATGAACAAAATGCATTTACTTAAATATTGCTGAGGTGTTAATATTTTATAAGCTGTATAAAAATTTAATTAGTTACTTCATTTTGGATCCTTTAATACACTAGATGAGAATATTTATTTATTTACATACATATGCAAATGTTTTCTATATTACTTTATATTCCTACCCAAAATCCATCAATATTCAACATGACTAATTTGTGTCATTTTCCATTTCTTCGCTTCCGTTAATGTGGAATTAAGAGACGAACACTGGCTCCATGGGTAATGATATGTACTAATAAGTCTCCTAAGCATTCGTATAATAAATAAAATTTAAGTCTTCCTTCAGATCTGTGAATGTGAATAAAATCTGTCCATCAGTATTAGCAATTCACTGTGATCCAGCTCTCACAGGCTGATGAGGCTGTGCAGTTAAATTGGGCTCGGCAATGTCTGTTATCCATTAGCAGGGCACGGTTGGGTGTGTAAACCCAACGCTGCTCGTAAGGAATTTGTGACTTCTGTTGCTCTCTCCCGCAGAAGCTTGTGGAGGTCTCCTGTGCAGTCCCTAGCAGAGCAGGGAGCTGGGTCCTGCTCCTTTCCAGAGCATTCTTGTTCTCCCTGAACTATGGAAAGAGCAAGTGAGGCAAGCTTTGCATACTTTTCCTCATGAACAGTGTGTGCCTGTGTTTGCTGAGCCAGATGTGCACTGGCTTGCAGTGGATGACTTGATGTGTGGAAAGGCTGTTCAGCCATGGAAATTAAACTTAACACAAAGACAATGCTTTTCTTCAAAAAACATTTCCATACCCACAAAACAATAGCCTTCCTCGTAATTATAAAGAAATTAATTAATGTCTTCAGCGCAAAGAAAAGTCTAATGACAAGCAAAGCTTCTATTTTAGAAGGGAGAAAGTACAGTATTTCCATCATTCCATGAGACTTTAGTGAATGTGCAAACTGCTTAAGTACTTTGGCTCTTGGTAGTGTCCTGAAACTTTAGGATAAAAGGGGATTTTCCTCACAGGAATTTACTCTGCGGCATGCAGTTCTACAGCTGTAAATCCATGTTTGTGTCTGTTTAAAAAGCTTGTTGACCAGTTTTAGATGAGAGCTATTAGGAATTTCTAGTTTCTTGAGATTTTCTGGGAGAATTTTACATGTGTAAAATATAACACTTTGTTGAATACATGGCATGTGTTTTAGAAAGAAATTGCATAGGTTTTGACATGTCACTTCAGTCCTGGTTGTAGTATAGTTCATGATGAGAAAATGAAATGCTTTTCATACGTGTTTATCCTGAAATCTTTGGCTATATAATTCTTGGTCTAACCAGAACTTACATTTTCATGAGCCATCTCTGTTGTTTTGTGTAAAGCCAATATATTCTAATTAGTAGAAAAACACAAGCATTACTACCCTTTCCCCTGCTCCTTTTGCCTCCGAAAGGGCTCAGATCTTAACTGTTGATATTTAAGTTATCTTTGCAAAATAGAACAACTTTTTTCCTCACTGATTTGTCAAAAAAAAAAAAACCTCTAAGGAAGTTATACACATATCCTTAGGAAAAATAAACATCAATTTAAGTTTTAAGAATTACAAAAAGAATTGTTTTCTTCTGAAATTTTTATCTATCAGAAAATAATGTGTAGGAAACCTGTAGTCAGCAAAGCTGCTGCGAAACAGAATACAGAACATTACTATTGTTTGATAGGTAATACTTCAGCAAAATATTACAGTAAGAGTTGCAGAATATGAACTTTTTCTGGAAAACTTTCTTGCCTGCTTTTTTCCTGTTTCACAAGACAAAATAGCAAATAATACACTATTTCTAATATTAGGATTCTTGAAGGCGTATTTCTTCCATTGCATTGTCCAGTCCTTCACACATGCATCTGTCAGTGTTGGCAGGCCTAAATTTGTTCTGACAGAAAATACTATTTTGTGCACTATAATGTTGTTACAAAATGCAAATTCAGGTGATATTCAACCAAGTCCACCATTTGTAAGCAGCACTGCAAAGTTACACGGGGCATGTATAATTTTGATTACAGTTGTGAGATAATTTTACATTTTCAAATGCTCACCCCTGCAAGTTCCACCAATTTTGGTCATCAGCATATGTTAGGAGAAGATAAAATTAACTCCAAAATGAAATTCAAGTGGGATTCTGGCATATGTTTCTTGATAAACACAAACTTTGTTACTTCTCTAACATGGAATAATGAAGTAAATATTTGTAGGAACTCAATTGTATTGACCAAAAAGAAAGAGCAAACGTCTGAGCAAAGCACCTTTGAGTTCCCCTCCCTGCAAGGATTCCAGAAGAATTTTAAAGATTCCAGTGACTCCAGGAAGCCTCAGACACAGCTGATTTTAGAAAAAGAAATCAGAATTTTTTTTCAGTACTTTTTCCTGGGGTTTACAAGACCGCTAAGGAAAGTGCTAGTGAGGTTGAAATACACTTTGTTAGTGAATAGTCATTCATTATTAAAACTTTCTTGGTGTTTCTTAACCATAACAACAAAATGGTTCAACTCAGGAGTTTTTTACCTTGAAAATTACAAGGATTAATTTACTGGGCTTTGGGTTTTTTGAGGTTTTTTTGAGGTTGATTTTTGTGCTGTTTTGTTGTTGTTGTTGTTTCTTTTTCTGTTTGGGGTTTTTTTTACAGATCTTGATCTAGTGTATTCTTGTTAGAAAATTTAAAGCCTGCTTTTACAGGCACTTGATCTAGTTTGCAGTTGCCAGAGTAACGTAACATTCTGACTTCAGTATTGGCAGGCAAACAAAGGAGGAATTGACTGTCAAGGATTTTGTATTTAAATATAATAATTATGGATCTTTATTTTGCAGTTTGGGTTGATTTTGTTCCTGTCTGAGTTGTAGCTAGTGTCTGTTTGAATGACAGACCGTAATCATTTGGAAAAGCTGTCTGTATTAGAGTTATGGCTTGCAACATCTTGTATGCAAAAAGTACTTCTTTTTTTCACGGTTTTTAGTTCTCACTAGGAAATTATAGCGTTGTTTGAAATTGTACGGATGGTGTAGGGTTTGCCTAAACTTTAATATGAGTGTTTTAATGGTTGTTGTGTTATCATTGTGTTAATAAGGGTCAAGGCAGGCATTTTTCACTTTAAAAATCCTTTAAATAATGGTTAACAACGTTATAAACCATCCTAGGCTTTGGTTGGCTTTCTTGATTTTGAGATTTTGGGGTTTTTTTCCTGAATCTGAAGGAAAGATTTTGAAATAATATTATATTTTGAATTTATGTTTGCACCAGGTAATGCCCAGTTTTTCAAATGTCAGTACAGCAGACTTCTGATTCCAGAGGGATATCAAACAGAGCATAGTGAAAGTAACAGATTTCCCTTCCCTAGATGGTAATAGTTCTGTCATGAGGATGTTGGTTTAGTAACCAGCTTTCAAGCAGCATGCCTTTCTCAATTGCATGATCCTTTGATGGAACTGCCCACTGCAGTCATGCATGATTGTGATATGGCAGGGAAGCAAAGTGATGATTAAAATGAATTTAGAGAAATAAAAATGGGTGTCTGTTTTATTAAAATGTATTGAAAATTACTGTGAGTTTCTGGGTGTTAAAGGTGGAGAGTTTCTCATTGTTCTTGCAATAATAACAGGTATTTTTTTCCTCTTTTTAGTTGAGGCAAGTTCTAATAGATTTCGTTGAAGTAGTAGTAATTTTCCAGTTTCCAGTAAGGGAAGCTGCACTAATCCAAATAGAATGAATCCACAAAATGCTTAATTTAATAAAAATTTTATAACTTCCTGCCTTCATATAGGTTCTGTGCTAGTTAAAAAATAGCCAGATGCTCCAGTGCACCCCTGTAGTGGAGCTACATCCATTATGGACCATCCTTATACTTGAATCTCTTTGCTCATGACACAACTTGTTTCCAGAAGGCTGCAATAAGCATGAAGATGTTATTTTTTGTTTTGCTGGCATTTTCTGTGTGCTTTGGCTGTGCAGAAGATTGCAAAAGTAAAAGAGCAACCAAGAACACCTCGGAATCAGTGAAAATCATCTTTCTAATTCACATTGGAAGGCACATTGTCAGTGAGAGTTATCACTGTGCCTTGCAGCATGTATGTTATGTGTCCTGTATTTATAAGCCATAACATCTGTAGGTTAAACTTTTTAAAAGAACAGCTGGGTAGCTGAACTGATCAAAGTAGTGAGCTGGTTACTATGCATAGTGGTTTTGCCATATATCAATATTATAGCTGAATCGCTTCCTTTCTAGACAGTTAACCTGGAGTTTCAACTTTCATTGCATTGATTTTCACAGTTTTTGCATGTGATAAATATACATGTCATAGTTTTTATCTCCTTTATTAATCTCACAAGACATTCCAAAAGGTATTTTATTTAATCATTCAGGAAATGTTATTGCTTTCTCATTTTATACATTGCCATTGTCATGATAAATACAATGGTTTAACCACCGTTGGAGGGGATTTTCTTTCACGAGTGCTTCATAGTTAGAAAATGCTTGTCTTTGGGGTTTTTTTTATTGGTTTTGTTGCAATTATTCAGCTCTGTACTGTATTTGTTTGGACAAAATAACTGCTAAAAATGGTGCATTATGACAAAATAGTTAATGACTTTTTCTAATTTTCTCTTTCTCACAAATGGAGAAACTCCATTACACATAATAAAGGATAAAATATAGGCGTAATCGAACGAAACATTAGACAGAAGGCTTTAAAACTGTGTTTTCAGCAACGGCTAGAACTGTTTGTTCATTTATTCTCTATAATATGCAGCTTTGACTGAATGCCTGCGCTCTTTACGGACCCAAAGCCTAAATGACAGTGTGTTCTGTGTAAAACGTGGTGAAGATTGTAACCATTTTGAAGTGCATTTAGCTTAGTAGCATGAAGTATCAGTTATTCCCTAAGGTATTGTGTAGTCGTAGATCATAAACTTTTAGCCTAAATTAAACATCACAGCTGGTTGCCTTAATTTGATGCATTATAGCACAAATGTTTCAACAGCTTGACTAAAATGAACCATACTGCAAATTCAAAAGAAGAGCGAAGGTCAACGCACACGATGCCTAGTGATTTGCAAATTTCCTTGATTTGGATATATTAAATGTATTTTGTGGAATTTAGCATAGAGGAATGGAATTTGGCAGGGTAGAACTGATAGCAAAGTATGTTCAATCAGTTTTGCTTAAAAATAATGCAGTACAATAAGGAAGTCAAAATAGTACTGTCTCAAGTTTTCAGAAGGCAGTTAAAACTAGAGTATCTTCTGGATAGTTAAAAACTCTTGGATTCTTTTTCACATGTTTACATAGAAATATGTGTTCCATAATACATAATCCTAATTTCTAATCTGTGTATACCATTAAACTTCATTGCTTTTTAAGAACACGATATGGCTGCTACCTCATTCACATTTAGGGGATTGCTTAGTTAAACAAGAGGTCTCTAGAGATACCTAATCTGTGGCTGTGGTTCTGGTCGTCTAAGAAGATGCATCATTCCGTGTTCAAAAAGGTCAGGAATGCAAAGCAGCTGCCATTGCTCCCTATCTCTTCAATGTAAGTGTAGTGTTAAGAATTCATATCTCTGCAATAGAAAACGTTGAATTGAGCTGCCACAAAGGAAATGAAGATAGCCTGAGCACATTGCAAAATAGGGTATGTTTCGTACTGAGTGCTGTAATTCTCTGTAGAATTTCTTGTCAATATACACCAAAAATTCGTATAGCTGGTGATTTATCTGTAACTGCACTTGGTGTACGTAACTCTGTACAATGTTGAAAACCATGATCCAGCAGTTTTCACTCGCATAAGTAGTAGGTAATTCTAAGCTGCGTGTGCTTTAGGAGTTTGAACTGGTTCATACCAGAGTTAATGACTTGTGCTTTGAGGAGCAAGCCCTCTGGAGGCTTGAGATTGAAAAAAATGCTGTCAGAAATGTGTTGGTTCAGTTTGCTTCTCTGCATTGTTTTCCAACTACTACCTTGCTTGTCTGAGTCAGGTTTGTGCTAGTGGTATCTCTTATAAGAAATGTGTTCTTATATGATTATATAAATCCAGAGGTTTAGAAAATCTAGTTAAGTTACCCTATGTTCTTCCTTCGCCAGACATCAAAGTTTTAACCGTGCCTTCCTCATCATCTGGTCTTCCGATCTAAATTGTCAGTGTTCTGGCATCTGTGGTACCTGTACTGACCACTGAGATATCCCAGTTCGTACAGCAGCTCTTTGTTACAAAGCAAGGTCCCTACAAGTCCTGTTGCTGGGAGGTCTGTGCAGGCACCAGCTGGTGTTCTTGGTAGAATACCTTTATGTATGCAGTTAATAAGCAGTGACTGTATCTCCTTCATTACCATCTTTCATGGCTCCCTGAATTCCCAGATACTTATTTTAATAAATTTTGTAAGTTTTTTTGCCATTATATTAGAGTGACTTTTTTAGTTTGCTACTTCTACACTTTATTTCTGCAGGCCTGTTTCTTTGGTCTTTGAAAAGTAAGTATGGGTTTTATTTTTCCCCAGATACGCCATTTTATGTGAAACTTAAGAAAATATTAAAATCTCCTGATTACATGATTATCAGTGTGTAACAGTGCATAGCAGGAATAACTATTGAGAAACTAAAACCCTCTGACTGCAAAGTAAAGTCTCTACTTCTTAAACTGCAACTGCTTGCATGTTTATCTTTCCATATTAATACTGACGCGGTATTAGGAATATGGTGATGAAATTACTTTGTCACTTGTGTGAGATTAAATGCAAGTTTTTGTCCTGTTTTATACCTGAAGCTATGATGATGATGATGTAGCAATTTTGATTGATAGTGTTTGGATTAACACTGTGGTGCTCAAGCTGAAATGTGGTGCAAATTCAGTAGTTATAAATCAACCTTAATTGGCTTTGACCTTTGTAGATTCAAGACTTATTGCCATAACTTGAATTAATGACCAAAGGCAGTGCTTCACTGAAACATTTTCAATCTGATTTTTTTTACAATTTTAATCATAGAGAGTGTAATTGAAAGTTACTGTATTCGTAAGAAATACAAGGTACATTGATTAAGTAGTTATTTGATTGACTATTTCAGTCTACAAAAGAAAAGAAATAATATCTGCTAAATATTTACACAAATAAAAGTAAACAAACTGGTATGCTCTTCGGAATTAGTTTCATACTCAGAGCACCCATTCTTTAATCTCCAGGATCTAGTTTTCATAGTATTTTTTAAAATATCCTTCATTTTCTGCAACTTAATGTCTTATATTTATATTTATTTTTAAAATGCCTTTACTTCTGTGCTGATGCTTCAGGTTTTCATTAAATTTAGTTTTACTTGACAAATTGACGGGAACAGTTGTTGCTTGTTGGCTTTTCAAAACTCAATTCAGCTGGTGAAATAATGTTGTACTGTTAATATGTAAATGTTGCTTTAGTCAGATGCTATAGTAAGTGAAGTATTAACTCCCTTTTCTCCTGTCTTCTGGTTTAAGAGCATGAATTTATCAGAGAGCCAAGTTTTGGAGACTAAGTGCTTGTCTTGTCGTATTTTTTTATTCTCGTTAAATTTTGGTTTCTGGGTCCTTACCTTGAAAATTGCCTAAGTCTTCAAATACAATTGGTATTTGAAAGTCTCGTGGAAGCTAATATAGATAATTGTGTGCTTCCAGCATTTGAAAAATGGGTTATTTATAGACCTAACAGCTTAATCCAGAACTGTATTGTAATAAAAAATACAACAAATCAAAACCCCAAACCAAAAAAAAAAATCCACACCCGGCCACACCCAAAAAACCCAGCCCAAAACTTTGCAACTTTGTTTTACAAGCAAGTCCATCAACCAGCTACATGAAGTTCATTTTGATACAGTCACTTTACGGTGAAGAGAGGCACATTGTTCAAGTACCTCTATTCTAAGGAGATATGTAAAAGCTATTTCTAAAAGAAATATTGGAAAGCAAGGATATCCTATTATCACTTAGCTCTGCTACATGTTTTTAATAAGTTGGCTATTACAGTGATAAGTGAAAAATTCAAACCTGCTCTTTTTGTGGGATAAAATTAAGAAGTATCTAAGTCATAATATTGCTTATGTGACTAAATTATGGAAATATAATTACAAAACCTTGAAGGAAAATGAAGGCTGCAAAGTAAAGCACTCCCATGGGAAGTACTGAAGACTGGCTTTATTTCTGCTCCTGTTTCTGCTGGCAGTGATAAAATTTCCAGTTACAGGAGCCGCCTTCCTGCCTTCCTCCTCACCCCAGCCCCTAAAAGAGGGACAAATTGATCTTCTGACAAGAGTTTATTGCATTTAATATCGTCATTGTATGCTATGCAGTTCAGATTTTGTTTCTTCTTTTCTGCCAAATACAAAATGTATTTCCTTGTGAGCTAAGCCTTGGAAATTTCCCTGTTCATGCCAGTGATTGCTGCTAGAAGATGGAGGCCTTAGAAATCAATTAAAAAGTTGTATTTCACGTGGATTAATTTTTTGATAACAAATTAAACACTGAAAAAAACCAAAACAAAACAACCAAGCTCCCAAGGCAAAACATCTGTTAAGAAAAAAACTGAGAAGGCTGAATTTCATTGAAACTGTTGCTGGGGGAAAACTATCCCTGCTGAGAAACAGTAAATGTCGCCCAGTGTTCTGTAAGGATTTTACTATTAAGGGACAAATAAGAGGGCAATATGCTTATATGGTGGTGTTCAGTTAAACAAATGAGCAAAAACCCAAAATGAAACAAAAAAACCACCCAGGATTTAGAAAGTAGTGACCCTTATAAGACTAAAAATTATGTCTGTGACATACAAAACAAATTTTTTGACAACTTCCTGCTATGTAACTGAACTTACTTTCTTGGTTGTGGTTGTTTGGGGTGTTGTTGTTTTTTTTTTTTTATTTCATCTTTAGGACCTGATTCACTGGAATATTTTGTCTGAACTAATGTCAGATTATACTTGATTTCCCACGGGTCCCAAAGCATTTTAAGAAATATGTTTCTACTACTACATTGTTTCACATGTAGAAAATAGTTTCACGGTAGATTACAAGGTCAAGACAACTAATTTTGTGACTTTCTGAGTTGTATAAATACTAGTATTTGCTCAAGCATGCAGGAGGTTGTTACCGTTTTTCTGCAGATTTTCCACAAAGGTTTTTGGTTTGATGTTACACTGAAGTACTCTGTCATTGTGCTTGTGACTAAAATATGATGATGTGCTTGTGGTTCCCTTTTGCAAAAGAACTCTAACAGGTATACATTATTTCGGAGCTTCCTTTTTGAATGAGGAATGAAGTGATAAGCTGGATATGCTAACCTGACAGATTGTAATGACACAGTACACTTGGGGAAATCAGAATTATTGTTCTTTCAGAGTGGCATCCTGAGACTACCACTCAGTAACTTTAGGGAACAGAAATTCAGAGACGGATAAAGAAACCACCTGTCTGAAGCAGTCAGCTGAAACACATGAACAGACAGAACAGAGGGGAGTATATGAACTGTGTGACCTGTACTGCAAGGCAATTTGGTGAGAATCATTGATATAGAACATTGAATTTCTGGTGACTACGGTTCTGAACTGCAAAATGGATGAAAATAGAAGAGGAAAGGGTATCTCAGATAGAGGTGTGGTACATCACATCTACTTTCCCTTTTGACCTTGGATCTCTCATTATGTCCAATTTAAAGATTTCCCTTGAAGGGTAGCATCAAAGGCAATGCGATTTGGAGCCTTTTTTTTTTTTTTTCCTTTTTCCCCTGCCTGAGAATGAATTGCGAGAAATGTGTGTTAAATTAAATTCGAAATCTTTGGGTTTTTCTAGAGTGCAAAGCAGATACTTACACTCTGCCAGGTATAACTTAAGTAGTTGAGACTGTTGTAATACTGATGAATTATGAGATACATAATGAGATTCTACAACATTTCTTTTAGATGCTGTAATGAAATTTTCAATCATTTTGCCTTCTAGCAGTAAAGGCCTGGTGCAGCAATACACTTTTGTGCTGCTGGTACATGCAAAATTTCATTCCACTTGTCCAGGGACACATCCATTGCAGAGCGCATCTCCTGCAGGCTCACTCACAGTTAACCAAGTGTGGTGGGCTGACCCTGGCTGTGTGCCAGGTGCCCATCAAAGCTGCTCCATCACTCCCCCTCCTCAGCTGGACAGCTGGAAAGTGTAATTAAAGGCTCGTGGGCTGAGGGAAGGACAGGGAGAGATCACTCACCCATTACCAGCACAGACAAACAGACTTGACTTGTGGAAGTCAGTTTAATTTATTGTCAATCAAATCAGAATAGGATAAAGACAAATAAAATCAAATATTTAAAAAAGCCTTCCACTCACCCCTCCCTTCTTCCCAAGCTTAACTTTGCTCTGGATTTGCTCTAGCCCCCTGTGACAGCATTGCAGGGGGACAGGGAATGGGGTCATGGTCAGTTCATTGCATAGTCTCTGCCACTCCTTCCTTGTCATGGGGAAGCTTCCTCACACTCTTGCCCTGCTCCAGCGTCAGGTCCCTCCCACAGGTGACAGTCCTCTACCAACTTTTTCATCGTGGGTCCTTCCCATGAGCTGCAGTTCTTCAGAAACTGCTCCAGCATGGATCCTTTCCATGGGGTCCAATTTTTCAGGAACAAACTGTTCCATGGTCAGTGCTCCATGGGGTCACAGGTCCTGCCAGCAGACCTGCTCCAGTGTGGTCTCCTCTCTCCGTGGGGCCACAGGTCCTGCTGGGAGTCTCTCCTCGTAGCACAGGCTTCAAAGAGAGTCAGAGACTCCTTTGACCATCCAGCTGCTCCATCATGGAGTTTTTCACGGGCTGCAGGTGGATCTCTGCTCAACCTTGGGCCTCCACGGGCTGCAGGGACACAACTGCTTCACCATGGGCTTCACCTCAGGCTGTAGGGGAATCTCTGCTTTGGAGTCTGGAGCACCTCCTCCTCTCCTCCTTCACTGACTTTGGTGTCTGTGCATAAACATATATTTAGTGAAAGTTTATGAAAAATGTAGTCTTTTTCCACTTTGAACCATGTAGGGTCAGCATGCAGCACAGGGCTCTATTTTTCCTGCCCATGATAAGCTAAGGAATCAGTATCAGCTAGCTTCTAGGACAAGATCTGTAGAAGATGTCATTTCACTAAAAGCATTCTTACCTGTCTCTGATGAAGCCCAGTATGGTAAATGTGCCGGCTCTGGGGACAGCAAATTAATTAAAAGGGTGGTCTTAGTTTCTCTTCTGAGAACTTGGTAATGCAGGAGTGTGTATTGACAAGGGGCATTGGCTGCGTCCTCCACATTGACCTATTTAATGTCCCAATCATCTCAATTTTTCGTATAAAGTACGAGCTGTTCAGGCTGTTTTGCTGAAGGCAGAGGAGTTCTGGCAGTGGGGAAAATGCAGGAAAATAGGGTGAAGACTGACGCCTTGCAGTGTGATGGAGGCTGTGCTGCTCTGCCATTAGTGTGACTGGGAAGTCCTGTACTCAGGATGATATTGTGGAGTCTCAGCTGTAGCTCCACTGCTGGTTGCAGGGTGACTTCCTGGAGCTTGGCCAGATGGAGGAACAAAAAGATCCCATGCGAGGCAGTGGCTGGAAGAGAAAGCAGAAACCGAGGGACAACACCCTGCCCTCTGAAGGATTGTTGACCTTAACTTAAGAGTCTAGATGCACAGGTAGGACATAATATAAAGCAAATATACTGAGTTTGTAAGTTATCCTGTGATGGGGGAAACAGGTACTGTCCTTGCTGGGAAAAAAAGGAAAAGGTAAAGAGAATAACAAAGATGCTGTGTTTGTATTTTTATGCCTCAGGATGTTCTAATGCCATGAAAGTATCAGTTCAAAGATAACTTCTGCAGTGAAGTGAGTTCCATTTTTTTGTCCCCTCTGCGACGCCTTTACTTCTTCAGAAAGAACTTTGAAAAAGGTGGCAGCCCTGGCACTTTAGAAGCCAGTTGTTGTGACTGCCCCTGAACTGAAGTTATTGCAGTGGGGAGAGACCTTGGATTTCAGGGTCACATGTATCAGAGACTGGAGTCTAAAGGGAAAAGCCAAGTGTCTCAGTGGCAGAAAAAGAACAAAGGTTATCAGTCATTTTGTAGCAAGGAAAGAAAAGACCAGGAAAAGTTACAAAGTAAGGAAGGAACAGGTCTACAAGGAGGTAACATGTCGAAAGCAAGGAATATGAGAGATGGTCGTCTCAGATCTAGTGCAGATGAAAAGAGAAAAGAGGACTTTAACTCAGATGGATAGAACTGAGAATTTTGTGTCATAATTTTAGCTTTGTAGCATTCGAGTCCAATTCTTATCTATCCTGATCACTGATAATGAAGAAGCTGCACGTGCAATTTTTGGGGGGGTTGTGTTGCTTTTTTTCCCTTTCCCTATTTTTTATCAGTGAAATAAAATGTTATTGGGTCTCTTTAACAACGTAAAGATTACACAAATTACACCAGCCTAAGAAAGCTAAGCTTGACTAGTACCATTTGAGCTGATGAGAGACCAGCTGTAGGACTAAAGATGGTCATCTGAAGTTCTCTCATAACCCCAGTTTTTATATCCACTGAAAAGCTAGTGATTTCTTTGTGTTGCTCATTCCGTGTGTTTTGTGTAAGTTCTTTGACTACGTCTCTGCATGATGTGGTTTCCTTCTAGGTGAGAGTATGTAGTGACCTCCACTAGGACCAGTAAATAAACAAGACAACTAATGGAACTTTATATTCTGAGCAGCAGGTAAAACTTGGCATATGAATAGAGCTGTACTGGATATATAGGATCAAATGTCACGGACGATCTCTGCAGTGCCTCAGGAAAACAAGCTAAGACTGGGATAGAAATGAAATGCACTCAGAAGAACAGAAAAAAACGAGAATTCACCTGTTTATAATGTCTACCATAGTCACTGTGGTAGAATTGGAGACTTAGGCTGCCAAAAACAATTAAGTCTTTCGCAAGCTGGGTGCAGTTTGGGCACTTCAAAAAATAGTTGCTTTCTTTACTTCTGCTTGTATGCATATTCTGACAGGAAAGCAAATACTGTCTCTGTAAGTGATGCTAGAAAAGCCAGTGTAAACAATAAACTGAACATCTCTTCCTAAGAATATTGAACACTGCATCACTTTTCAAGCTTTCCACTCTTGGTATAGAGTGGTGCTTGTAAATAACAAGTCCATTTTTTTCTGCAGTATTTCTTAAACAAATAGCTTGAAGAACCTGAAAGCTTAAGACAATCTACTTGAGAAATTCTGTGGAACTCATGAAAAACTCAGCTATTTTTCCCTAGAAGACAAGATACATCTACCATTTCTGGTAATACCTGTACTTTAAAAAGGGTGTTTGCTCAAGTAATTCTGTTTTATTTTCTGCTTTTGTATTTCATTTTTTATGCAACTTGGAAACAGACATGTGACAGCCTTCTGTAAATGAGCTGGATTCAGAGGAATGAGACTCGTGGTTGCCATGAATGAAATAACGTGCCATAAATGCTCAAGACATGAAAATGTCAAACCTTCTGTGATTATCAAATAGGCAGCAATCTGAACCATTTCGTTCATATGCATCTGACTTTCAGAGTTCAGTGATAATCTGAGTTGTTGGTCTGTTGAACCAGTTTGAGTTTCAATACCCAGAAATCAGGAAACAAATGGATGGAATAATTGGATTAAAAAAAAAAAAAACAACCGAAGAAACCCAAACCTAGAAGGACATAGTCTCATTTGGGTTCTGCAAAACCCATGTAAGGAACAGAGAAAAATCAAGATTTTTACCTTTTTTGACTTTTTGAAATCATCAGTAAACAAAAATGGGCTTAATTTTTTTCAAAACTTTCACTTAATGATTGTGTGTGATATTTGATTCCTAAATCCACAGACATCTTAGAGAGGACAGTGCAGAAAGTTTCTAAAGAAAACAGAAATCTGAACCAAATAGCAATGATAGGATGTAGAGGCACAGGTTGCTACTCCCAACGTCTCACAAGTAAATGCTTTTCCCACTAGCTTTTGGATGCACGTTTAGAGGGTCTTTTAGAGTCTCTTTTTTACTTCTCTGTTAATAAAACACCTGTTTCTTTAGCATGTTTGATAACTTCCATTCAGTTTGAAATTTTGAAAATTGATAGAGAGCTGCCGTATGGCTCCCAAAGAATTACAGGTTAAAATAGATTGTCTGGATTTCTTTTAGATTAAACAGGTAGGTTGTATTGTATCTACACAAAATATCTCTTAGTTATTAAGAAACTGGATGAAAAGTAGAGGAAGCCAATTTTCTTGTCCATTGAAAGAATATGAACTGAGTTCTTGGGAGCCTGATATTGCAGTATTACAAAACAGAGTGGATTTGGATTAGTCTTTTGAATAAGAAATAAGAAAAACTGTACTGGGTCAGTGCGAGGGTTTATCCAGCCCTTCAACTGTCTGTTCTCCAGAAGTGGCCACAAGCAGCTGCTTTCAGAAAAGCTGGCAGTTGAAGAAATTCAATATTTTCTTCAATGTTCTCCAAGTCCATCACTTTGCAGCTCAAGGGATCTCCTGAACTGCTTTTTACCTGTTTATTTATTAACCCTCAAAGGATCTCTGCTGCTCACTGGTGCAGTCCAGCTGGGCTGTGTTTGTAGTTTTATAGCTCCATCTTCTACTGCAGCCATTCATTGCGTCTTTTACCCTGCATGGTTTGAAAGTGCCTTTGTTTCAAAGCTGTCTTTTTTGGTTTACACTTGAATATCAGAGGGAGTCCCTGGTCTTTGGCCAACAGACAGGATTCATCTCTCTTCTGCATGTGTTGAGAAATGAGGCATCTTCCTAGGCAACGCTGGCTTATCTAAAAGCAAACAAATCCTTTTCTGATAATAGGAACACATTATGAGCTCAGACAGCACTGGGACAGCATTAAAAAACACTTGTAAAATTTTTAGCAGAACAATTGTTATCAATAGTAGTGTACCAATAGGCTGATTATGAGACAATAAAGATGGTTTATTTGGTAGAGTGAATTTATGTTACAATATAAACTGACTATTAAATGTTTTTCAAGTACCATAGATTTGCCTTCATCTCTTTTTCACTTCTTATTTTCTGAGGCAAAAAATGAGAATTTATTCCTCTTTTGTTATGAAAAACACTATAAGAAGTATCAGGTTGTCTCTTTAGACTTGTATAATGTAATTCTCATGTTTTTATGAATATATCGTAGTTTCAGTTGTGATTTCCCCTCTTTGAACAGTTTTATGTGACAGCTGCTTTATGGTCATGATTATAAGTCATCCTTTTTGGTTTGATTGCAGCAGCAATCTGGGGACCATAGCAACGTGTTTTGCTTATGAAATATGTCAGTGGGAAATAAAGGTCTAGTCACCATTTCCTTAAATGGTGAGAAATTATATTTTAAAAAGGAAGAAAAAAAGACAGATCTTCTTTCAATACTCTTTTCTTGAAGATCCTGTGATTCTTCTGGAAATAGTAAGAAAAATCTTATTTCAATTCTTTGTGCAACAGTTGCCTTTCTGCGTATGCATCATACCAAAAACCTGAGTGTAATGGTTGCTTTCCTTGTATGATATAATCCTTGTTATTATCATTTGCAGGTGCTTGGAAAACTCCAATTTTAATATGATAATGGAAATACTTTGCTATGTATCTTATTAGTTTCACCAGTTGAAGTCAAAACGTCACTGCTAAAACGCTTGACTAAATCCCAGCATCCAAATGGTTTCCTGTAGAATTTGTAACAGTCTCACAGCTCTCACGAAGTCAAACTCCCATCACTGGGGAAGTTTCTGAATTAGTTAAAGACGTGTTTGAAAGAAGAGGAGATTGATACGCTCTTCTCTTCTGGATTGCTTTGGTATTGTAAAAATGAAAGAAAATTTTGTTATCTGGTCAAAACTATTCTGTTTAGACAAAGCAGTACAAAGCTGCTGAAAATTACTTGTGGGCTTTGGGTAGATGTGCAGTAGTATTTGGAATACCTGATAATGCATATTAAAGTGTGTTAGTTTTGTCTTATTGAATTGAATATGATGTGCTTCATACTTAATTTTCAGTGTCTCAGTTGAGGTGACTGGGTGAGAATGGAGGGCATGAGTGATGAACCTGAATTCACAGTAAAAAGCTATCTATTTTAATAACATTCCAGTGTCAATTACTGGCAAAAACCATGCTGTGGCTTCCCCTGAGAGAAGGTTCACAAAGGGTAAAAGTGCCTTTTGGTCCTTGCTTAAGCGGTTAATTGCGCAGGAAAAAGTCTTTGCAGTGCGAGTGCCTGGTGTAGTGACTGAAGCTTTTTCCTGAGCTGTACTGCTAAATTCTGTTCTGAGTATGTCTCCTTAGTCCTTTATTGAAGCTCTCTGTTTCCCTATAATTCTCAGTGCCTCACTTTCCCATACAATCCCTACAGACCCTTCTGGGCTCCAAAGTGTTACCTAGGCAGAAAGCACTACGCAGCTCTCTGCTGGTTGCCTGTGGGCTGACTTTCAGGTGGAAGCTCCTGCTGAAGCCCCTTGCCAGCTGAGGCCCTTCTCATCTGTCCAGACAGTGATTTTCATGAAACTCACTCTGTTTCTTGGACCAGTTAGTATTGACCCCTGTAAAAAAATAATTAGAAGGACAGGCAGCGTGATCACTTCCATCCAGCATGTGCATTTGAATGTGTACATTTAATGGGCTGCACACGAGTGCAGGACAAAAGCAACTGAAAGAGTTGTCCTGTTCTGGCCATGCTAAACCCAAACTGATGGTTCTGTCCAAAACACCTCCCAAAATTTATTGAGTAATTGACATAGTGTTACAGTGGGAACAATTCAGAGTGGCAGCTGTGGGTTGTTTTCAATATTGCTGGGTGTGTTTACAATGATGCAGGGATTATATGTTGTTGATATCAGTGAATAAAACTGCAGCCTTATTTAGCACAGAGATTGGTCTAGGGATTTGTTGATTTCCATGGTGGCAGCAATTATTTGATTTATATGATTATTTTTCTCTATTCATTTGACCAACAAATGATCAAAATCTGCCCTCCTCGTGCCGTTGCTGCTGGGACAACTCGAAAATGACCCTTTCATTGCATTTGTGCTGTATGCTCCTAATGCCAAAACCATGAATCTCATTCCTCAGGACAGCAATCTGTAAAATTGTTGTAAATACTTAGCTGTGTGAGACTTAATTAATGCCAGAAGCCTTCAATAAACAACAGTTACAATTTGGACTGTGCTGATTTAATGATTCTTGCGCTGTGTCTAATGCACATTCTGTTAAACCTCTGTGTCAAGTGACTGGCACTGACATGAATCACATCCCACCAATGTCCCTGTGTGCACAGAGGCAATGCAAACCTCAGACCAACAGAAATATTTGAAATATTTGACAGGCAATGCACTTAAATATCTCCACTTAGAGGCCTAAAGGCTGTTAGCATTTTACATGGTAGGTGGGGAAGAAAAATATGGGCAAAAAGTTAACGAATGCCTTTGACAATTTCAAAAGTTAATAAAACAGCTTCCCCAAGTAAAACCGTATTTAAATGTTTTGCAGAATCATCTGTTAGTAATGCTACAGAATTTTCATAATGCTGTTACATTGTTTTGTATTTGTTTAAGCAGAGAGTTTTTCCTTTGATGAATAGTGATAGTCACCAAAAAAAACATGAAAGAAATTGTGGAAAAATAACGCCAACCCTTCCAAAACAGATGTTTTGGACAGACTGAAATTCTGTTTATGTACCCGTGCAGAACCTGGCAGCATTTAAAGTCATGTACACCATAAAAGGGATAAACGTGGTTGTTCTGAAAAGGTATAAAGGAAGAAATAGGAATAATCTGTCTAACCCATTTTGTCGTACTCCATGTTCTTAGTTCGTGCTAGACTGAGAAATGTACTGTGCTACTCCCATGAGACAAATACTTGAAACAAATATGTTTATATCCTTGTTTAAGGAGTAGGATTTTCTAAGTTGCAGTTTTTTCTGAAAAACCTGAACATGAGTTTGCAAGCAATTTAATTAGAGACTTTACGTCTCATCTCCATTTTCAGCTAGTAAACGTAAGAAAAGCCCAACTTAAATGGATTTAAACTTGCTTATTTTTGATGATCAAGTACTTTAAAGATAATGGGTCAAAAATTGGTTGTATAAAACCAGTAACTTGTTTCATATCGTAAAAGGGGCTATTTAATACTGTTCAGTTAAGTAAATGAGAGTACTAATTGAAAAGAATTCCACTGCATGTATCTGTGATGTCCATTTAGATAAAAATGCTGTGTAAAAGTACTGTGAATCAATGGTGTGCAAGTTGGATCTTTGAACCTGAATGTGTAGCTCTTCTTGGCAGCAATCTTGCAATTCAGTGTTGCACTGAATACTCTCTGTTGTGGGCTTCGAGAAGGTAACTGAGCCCAGAAATTCCTAGCTAAAGTGAATGTGTTGAATTTAATGGTGTGAGGAAGTCTGCTTTTCCAGGACATGAGATTTGAGACTACATATTTATGCAGCACTCCATAACTCTTCATGTGGCTTCATGTGACCTTGAAAAATAATTCACTTATTGACTATTTGTCTTCAAATATTTGTGGGCTGATCAAGTCAATAGTGCTAATGTGGGGTTTTTTGTGTTTTGCTGCTGTAAGGCTTAGTGTCCCAGTGTTGCCATTTCTGAGTTATCAAACTGGAATAATACCATCTCCTTGTCTTGTCTGTTGGGTGTTTTATATTTTAGGACAGGATTTTATTTGTCTAGGTGGTCTTAGCAGTCAGTGTAGCAGTGATAACCCAAGGATACATGGATTGAAAGAGATACTCTTCTTTATTAGATGAGCTACTATAAGGCTTAGTAATACATTCTGGGACATCTGGGTGCAACCATAACACAAATTAAAATGAACAACAATGCTTATTAAAGGTTCAGGGCTATTTGTAGAGGTATTTTCTACATGAACTCATGTGCTTGATATGTCAGCCTTTTGAAGGGTTATGACTGCACAACTGCTCATTTTTTCTTTCCTTCCAATAACTTTCTCAGGTCTTGGTTTTTGTTTTTTGTTGTTGGGGTGTTAAGATTGGCATCACTTGTTATGACCGTATTATTCACAGAGCGTGCCCATATAAATTTTTTATTGTATTGCATTATTCAAAGCCCGCATGGCCATGTCTGGGCCATATGTGAGTATGTGATTTGTGATTTTTTATTTTTTTTTTTAAAGAGATGTGATCACTAGAAAAAGTTCCTCTATATTTGTAGTGACATGTTTACATAGATGTACATCTACGAGTAGCCATGGGAGCCATAATCAGTAAGGAAATGACAACTGCTACTCAGATTTACTGAATGACTGAGTGATAGAAATAAACAATATACAGGTATTGCTTTAAAATATAAATTATAAATTATAATAACAATTTAGCGCTCTGTTGATGCAACAGATAAAACAGTAAATAATTAATCAAAATATGTCTATTGACAAGAAATTCTCCTGATCCAAGAAATGCAATAGGGTTTTTTTCACATGGAATAAACAGATATCTCCCACTGTTTCATGCTATATTTTAAATCATCTTCCCAGGATGCTTTTGAAAAATAACTTTAAAACTCAGATATATTTGCAAAATCTTTTTCCTGAAATGCTGAGATGGTCTCACATACCTGTAAACATTTATTTTTAATTTTGCAGCACATACACGAGTGGTAATGGCAATGTTTGCAGTACAGCACTGTCCAGTCAAATAAATGAGTCAGAAGATACCATTTTTAAGGCTGTTTTCCTATCTCTGAGATTTGTCAGCTCAGTGGACTCGGAGATTTACTTTTTGTGTGTTTTCTCTTTCTGATTGGATAGACTGGGCTCTCAAAATTTGGAGTCGTCTTTTATTGGGAAGGTCAAACAGCACTCAGCAAAAGAGAAGAGTTTTTATGTTGCAGAACTTGGGGATGAAAAGTTAAGACAACACTTGGGATTATAAGGATTTCAAAACTTAAAAATAAAACAATAAAACAGTAGTAACACTCTCTGATTAGGATCTAGTAAAACTTTGCAGTACTGTAAGGTTAGCTGGCATGTCTACAGGAGGAATTGTAACTCTGTCAGAGATTTTAAACCTTGCTAAATATTGTTGATCTTCAGAGAGCTATTATGAAGTGATCCCATTTTTGGAAAATGTATTTTTTTCATTAAATGTTTTCAGACTTGGCAGTAACTAATTATGGAAGTATTGCAAACTGCTTGGAGACAGGCTTGTCTTAGCCTTTCTTGATTCATACCTGGATATCGTGTTCTGATAGAAATCAAAGCAGAAGGTGTGCTGTCCTTCATTCCAGATGCCATATTTACCATATGCATAGAAATTTGCCTTGTGTTTTACAAAAGTCTCATAACGTAAAAACTGAAAGACTGTTTTGGTTTGTGTAAGAGTCCTATGTGAAAGCGATGAAATCTTCTCTGGAATTCTGTGTAGTTTTGGTGTTTGTTGTTTACAGTAATTTGACAGAACTATAACCCTCAATGAAACCTGCATTTGTGCTTAGTTGGGTGCATTCCCACTGAGTTTTCTCACGTTTTTCTCCTGATCAGTGGGATAGTCACCTTGGGGATGGCGACACCTGTTTCTCACTGTGGTTCCAGAGTAATGCCTCTAAATTTGTTGTGGCTATCTTAACACCTCGGTTCTTAGCACATTTATGTGTGGAGAGCTGAACCAAGTTGTAGCCATTTTCTCATGCTGTGCTCAGGAGACAGCTGGGCTTTTTGCTGGGCTTCACAAAGTGTTTTCAAGTGTGATGTGACTCAGCTGTACCGCAGCTGATCACTGGAGCTACGTTGTATATGATATGTTTTCTTCCCAAACTGAGACTCAAACCAATAGGGACTCAATTTCTATGGAAATAGCTGTCATAAAGTCAATTCTGTAGCTCACTGTAGTCTGTAAATTAGGTAGAATAGATGGTGCAGAGCAGGTTTTTTTTCTCCGTGCTATCCCTTTCCTCTCTGCCTAACTGCTGCTGTTGATTAAGTTTAATCCCAAAGCGCATCAGAATTAAAAGACTTTGCATTTTTATAAGTCTTTTGAAGAACAGCTTTTTCGCCCCAGTTCTGTGGTGAACATAAGTTGTTATTCACAGTGGGGTAAATGCCTGAAGCAAGGGAAGCAATTGCTTCTAAGTTCTAAATCTGACTGCAGTGTTGGTGACAGTTGAAGGCTCTTCTGGATGTATGCTGAGACAAAACATGAAAACACTACATTTGTCTTCATAAGATTTTAGAATAATCTGTAAAGACTGTAGGAGACAGAGGTAAAAAGTTAACTTATGAGATCTTTTTTTTTTTAATCCAAGTAACAATAAAGGCGAAACAGCCATTAAGAAAAAAAATCTTCAATATGCTATCAACTAGACAAAATACATTCCATAGGGATGAAAGCCACAGCTGAACTGGACACTAGAGTTTTGATTCCTCCAAAATAGCTGGAGCAGTAAGTTTGCTCCTTGATTTAATATGACCGTTCAAAGTAATTGTCAAGCATTTTCTTGTTGGAATTTGCAATTAAACAAAGCACCACAAGTGGTCACCATGTTGTCACTGGTAGGAAATGGGATAAGAAAACAGTCACAAAAAACAACTTTGACCTGTTCATAGTCAAAGCTATGAAAATTGTTGTGATACTCATCTGTTCAGAGAAGGAATGTTTTAGAAAGCCAGTGTCATGTGTCAAGATATATTAACCTATACTGACTGCCTAAATCTAAGTAACTGACTCTACTTTTTTCCTACTATCTACCTTTCAGTGGTGAAGACTTAAGTCCTTTTCTCACTATATGATCTTATTTTTCATTTTTCTGTTTTATCTGTAGTATTTTTACTTGCATGTTATCGGCTGACATCTATTACCTTATTTCAGCACCTTTTGGTGACTTTTTACAAACATAGTAATAAAATAGTAAGTATTCAAACCATGACACTCTTGTACCAGAGATAGTTTTGGATATAAACTACTCGTGAACTTATTCCCATGTGAAGAAATAGACAGGAACATGATCTTTATTGGTCATGGTCTAATGCTTTTCACTACAGTTGTTGAAATACCACAGTCAGTAATCTCAATAATTTAAGCAACTGCAATGATTGAGAAAATGTCCTTCCATGTAGTTTTTCTCTCTCTCTCCCGTCAAAAGACACGCTCTGATACACATGCACACACATTCACTTCAGAGAGAGGGGTGCAGTGAATGTTCCTGGCGACGTTGTCGTTAAAACAGCCAACAGCTCTTCCTTACTTTTCACTAATTAGGATGAACTCAGGGAATAAAAGTTTTTCATGCTCTTATGTGTGTCACCTGCAAATGTACTTTTGTGCTGAGTATTTTAATAAGAGGCAATAACAACACACAGAATGGTAAGAAAAAGTGCTCATTTATGCTTTCACTTAAAAAAAAGTCACCTGGAAGTACTTTGGCTGATCTTAAAAATATTTTTAAAATAAATTATTTGGTCCCTTCTTGGTCTTTAGAGAGGCAAAGGTACCTATTCTGTTTACCCTGTGAAGACCAAGGATAAGGAAGGATCTATTTGCAGTCTTTTTACTACATAAGATCTTAGAGAAGGGGGAGCTGACTCCTCTCACATACACAGAGAAAGGGCAGAAAGCAGGACTGGCTCACATATGGAAAAAGTCAATAATTATTCAATTTTACTAGGAAGCCTCCGAAACAAGGTAATTTTTGTCTTTTAAAATGGCAAAAAGGTCTCAAGGAAGTTTCAGGACTTGAAAAAACTTTAAAACTTGCTTTAAAATGTTACGTTATAGTAGTAATCATCCTTAGGAGTAATGCTGTGAGAGTAGTAGAAGGCTGCTGTGGGAATAGATGTCCAGGTGACTGACTTCTTTGTTATGAATCAATGTTAAAGTGTGCTACCTGGCTTGTAAAGATCTTTCATTTTCTATTATGCTATACTTGAGAAAAAGGAAGGGGGTTTTAGTTCCAAACGCTCTTTCCAAGTACCCGGACATCTGGAAATTTTCAGTTTTTCCTATTTTATTGGTTTAGTAAATAAAAAGGATTACCATATTAATGTGGAGTCAGAACTTGGCTATCTTAAAAATGGATCTCACTGCATATACCTAGTTAAATGAGCAGCTTAGGGAAAGGAAAGGATTTTGTTATTCCAACCTTTCCAGCTTTCTCGATTAATTTGTTGCCTTAATGAATATTTGGATTTATTCTGGGCTTTTTTCCTCCCTGCTTTTTCAAAGTATATGTTTGTGAATCCATACAGAAAGAACAGAAATGTTAAATTTGATTGGATACACAGTTTAATGCTGGTATTGCTCCAGTCACTACATTACTTGAACACCCAGTATCTGTCAGTATCTGTTTGTAACTAGAAAATTCATGGAGCTTCTGAGCAGTAAAATATGGTTAAATAAGATAGTAGATATATAATAATGTCTGTTTTTTTAAACATGTAAAAGTGCTCTGGGCAGTGGACTAGTAAATTCAAACCTCGAGAGGACAAAGCATTTCTGTCAGAACTAGGATTTCCTTTTCTATTAATTCAGTTTTCAATTGGTTGTTACATCAGCAGATTTGGGCTCAAGTGTTTTGTACAAGTGAAGAGATCAGTCGGAATTCTGTTTTCCCCCACCCCTTATTTGAAGAGTTGAAATACTGGAGATAAGGATCACTCAGGGGTTGACTTCTTTCTGCTGTTTACTCAATGTAGTGATGTGCGTGCCTTGCCTCGAATCAAATAATATGAGAACTTGAGAGTCAATTAACTTGAAATTCAATTTAAACAAATTCTGTTTTATTGTAATACATACCTGTCAGTAGCATTCAATTACATTTTGTATATCTTGAGGAATTTGAGTTCAAGGTAAGTATTTTTTATGGATACAGCTGAAAAATAAAACTGAATCAGTAAGCAGGAAAACATAAATCAATGCAGTAAAGAACTTTGCATTCTCCTTCCCCTCCTGTGTGCCTTTTCCTGCCTTACCCCACATATTTACAGTTGTTTTATCAAGTACCTTTTCCTGGAAACAAAAGTAGTATTCTCAGGGACTCTGCTGTTGGAGTGGTGCTGGTGTTGGCTGGAGTCCTTGCAGCTGCTTGGTGCTTTGTACCCGTATCTGCTGTGCTCTGTGTCTGCCTCAGTGACATCCTTCTTGCGGGCCCAGCAGTACCACAGTTATACTGTCTGAGTCTACCCTCTTTTTAAGAGAAAGACAAATTTATAAAAGCATATATTAGGGAGGAAATCAACCTCCCAGTATGAATAGGGCCGTAATAAATCTGGTTTTTTGCTGTCCGTGCATGAGTTTTGAATTTATCTGGATGTTTGGAGCTGCAAAGCCCAGTGAGGAAAAACATGACTCACCTATGCAATGTTATTTTGTTTTACAGGAAAAGGCTCAGTGCTTTCAGAAGGCTCTTGCTTCCCAAGCAGATAAATCCACGCAGACAGAACTCGTAGGCCACGATGTAAGTAGCTGTATCAAACAGTATTTTTTATCGTCTTTGTGGATGTTCAGACTTTTGTCAGCTGGTTTGCCTCTGCTGTTGTTGTGTCCATGCATGGATCTGGTGATTCTAAAATACCTTCAGAAACATGAGAAAATAATTACGACTACCTGCCAGCACGCCAATGCCCTCTTAATTTTAGGCTTTATAAAGAGCTGAGAATTTGCATAAATGAATGTGGATGGTATGTACTGGCGTATTGTATTTTTTTTTCCATATTTATTTGCACACTTACTGACACTTTAATGAGGTTATGATGTTTAGAATTGTTATATGCTGTCCAAACAAGACTTGATATTTGAAAGATAATGGAATAAGTACAGTTTGGCAAGTGGTGCTAAAATTGTGTTTCCTAAAGAGCATCTGTCAGAATTTCTCCTAGAACGTGTATTGATAGTACGTATCCTCATGCAAGAACACACTCAAGGAAGATTCCTTAACTGTAGAAATACTGTTTCCCCGGTTCTTCTAACTGGAAGTATTCTGTCTGTGGGATGTTGCTTGAATAGGTGTAAGAGATTCTCGTGCTTACATGGGTCTCTTGAATAATCTTTGTGGAACATTTAGCACAGTTCCATTCTGTGACTCGTGCAAAGTCTAAAAATAATTCTTAAGAAAAACTGTTCTGGAAAGTAGTGCTATGGTTGTGCATTGGTGTAGATCAACGTGCTGTTTCAAATTTATGGAAATAACTCTGGAATTAAAGCAGGCTTTGAAACCTTCTTTTTAGTTTCGTGTCAGTGGAGCATTAAAGTTTTGTCTTGTGAGGATAGAAACATCAAAATTTCACGTTTTAATGTGAAAAGTTTTATCTGCACTAACTTCTTATTTGTGGGTTATCAAACATGAGCCCTCATGTTCTACTGTGTCTGTGAAGTCATGTCTGGTGAAATTTACTGAAACTCTGAGGTGTGTATATATTACTGCTGAAAAATTCATAATATTCAAAAATATTTAGAAACATTTTTGGATGTTGCAATACTATATCCACTTCTTCTGTGACTAATTATCCTTCACAATACTTTCTTATACTTTAGATGTTAAATAAAAGTCTTCCACTGAAAATGGCAACAGAAAATATGTAAAATTTGGGGGATTTTTTTGTGGTTTTTTTTCATTTTTGGGTTATGTTCTTTGCGTGGGTTTTTTTTAAGCAGATGTGACTTATGCATTTGGTTGTTTTCTCCCAAATCAGATATGTGGTATGCATGCTGCAGGGATTCGTGCTGTTAGCAGTTTGTTTATTTTTTCGCTTTTTCCAGTCTGTGTTCCCTTGGAGTTTGGTGGGTAGTAAAAAATAACATTAGAACCTCCTCCCCTAAACAGGTACAGTTTTCTGGCTGAGATTTGAGTATTAAATGTTGTAATAACAACAATAAGTTAAATAAATCCTTTTCCTTAGCAGCATTCTCTTCAATTATTGGAACATATTTTTCAGACTTCCCTGGTAAAATGCCTACATTGTCACGATTGCAATAATCTATTATCTTATACAGGCTCTTGCAATGCTAGAACAAAAGGAAACATTGAATGTTTTTCTGTGGAACAGCACTTCACCTATATTTATCTGGTACAAAGTATTTGTGAAAATTTCGTTGCAAGGGGGATTGATTGCAAAGAAATTTGAATTAATGTACAGGAATAAGACAAACCTGCTGTGATCACTGTGAGGGGAACTCAGTGAGGAGGAATGTGCAAATAAATAGTGTTAACACTTTTTGTAATATTGTTAAAACTTTTTGGTCTTTTATTTATCCGATTGTGCAGCTTTTCTGTGAGGGATAGCTAGTAATGATTGGTTCAGCTGTGTTTCTGTTGAATCCAAGTGGCAATTACATTCTTTGCTTTTGCATGAGATTTTAAAGAGTAAGTTGTAACTGTGGCAAGTAGTATCTGTACATCATTTTATTCAGGATGTCAGTAAGTGTGTACAGCTACAAGAATATTGTGCTAATACGGAATTCCGTTAAATAGAAAAATACAAAACAGATCAGAGAATACAAAATGTATTTTTCACCCGATTAGTCACGCATTCTGAGAATAGTATACATTGAATACTTAAGATCTGATATAAGATGTAAACAGAAAATTTAACTTCATTTCATCATTACAAATTTGCTGCTTTAATTTAAAAAAAAAAAAATTAAAAAAACCCTTCACATTTTTGTTTTTCCTTAACTCAAATTTAGAAGCTAATAATAGTTGGATAAAAGTGCTACCAGAAATTTGCATAGCATTATTTCATAAAAGTAGTACAAATATTGATACACACTACACAGTGTAATAATTCAGAAATGCTTAAGACAGTGCCTCTATGAGTGGTTTGGTTTATATTCTCATATATTCTTTTGTTTCACTGTGTAATCTTAAAAGTTACCTGTTTTGCAGTTGAAAAAACTGAGACAGGTTAGTCCCCAGAATAAAGCACTGCTTGTTTTTTTGTGGTTTTTTTTTAATTCTGGACATCTCCAGTAGCTGAGACAGTTCTTTAGCCTTGGAGTACATTTAGATGTGTCATTAAAAGTAAATGGAAGTTCTGACTTTGACTTAGATGAGGAATTAATCCTTTTGTCTGTAGGGTGTGCAGTAATGAAGAAAAGCTGGAGGCGAGTCTATATTTAGGAAGGAATGGGTGAAGAAGGAGGAAATGCGGTGTTTCACAGGGAGGAAATGTACATGTTTTTGTGGACTGCTGTGAAAAAGCATAAACAGTAATGAATGAGTGTTTTGGGTGAGTGTGTGAGCAGTTACCAGAATGGAAGTTGTTATAGCGTATATTATGTTAGCAGCTATAACATAATTACAGACCGAATCTGACTGTCAAGGTGATCAGTAAAGCTTGGATGATGCAATCTCCTGCAATACCTTTAAATTGTTGGGTAATACTTCTGGTAGATCTCTGATTTTTTTCCCCGTACAGCACACAGAGATTCTTCAGCAGTAATTGCTTTAGAGTACTGTTTTAGCAAGCAAGTAGAAGATAAAGTCTGTAGCAGTAAAGATAATGTTTCTCTTAAAGAACTGTTTGAACTGGAAAGCAAACTGCTTTATGTCTGTTCTGTATTAAAACGGTCTAATATGAAGCTTAATTACAGAATTAAACATAAAGTTTAAAATAATTTTTGATGAGAATGAAAGAGGGTCTTCCGTGATGAGAAGTGCTACAGTGTCCTTAAGTGATTAACATGACCACTTTAGTATGTGAGGAAATTGAAAGTAAAATACCAACACAACTACTGCATGTATTCCAGGGAAGACATTGGAAAGTACTCAGGGTTTCTATAAAGGCTAGTTGCTTTCTAGTGCAGCATGTCAAGGGATCTTCATCTTACGATAAACCTACATTTATTCTGTTTCCCAGTATGTGTACTGAGAATCATTTAAAACATGTTGGGAGTCTTGCAGAAAGAGCCATGTGCAGAACAGATTGATGTCAAGGCTGCTAAATAATAAATTATTAATGTGTCTTCAATGCCAGTTTAACCTCCTTCACCTTCCTGTGCTTGCAAAGTCTTCTTTTATTGAGAGATCAAGGAATAATTTCTTTCATGTTGATCAGGTTGGTAAAATGGACCGGAAGAGGAATAGATGCCGTCAGCTAGCACTGGGACTGATTACAAGATCATGTTAAGGGGTACAAATCTAATTATGGCTGCCAGCTAAATAGGTAGTCCAAAGTATCATGCAGGCATCATGCAGGCATCACACAGGCACTGTGCAGCATGTGCCACTGCTGATCAGTTTTCATTTAAAGGCGTCTCAAAACAGAATTAAACAATCCCAGGACAATTCTTATTTCTGTCACCAAGGGAAGTACAACTCAGCACCACTTTGTCAGTCTTTATCAGCTTTTGGATTAAAAAGAGTTTGTACTTAATTTTATTCTCCCCAAAGTAGAAATTCCTAAGAGCTGACATGATTTCTGCAATGTCTTTTCCGTGTTTGCCTTCTGCTGGTATTATAGGTTTCATATCTGAGAACTGCTATACTGTTTGTTCTTTGTCTTTCATACTGAGAGTAAAGCTGATGTAAACAGGCTCTGGACTGGTCCTGAACTCATTCCCCATTTAATAAGCATTCTTTCCAGTGTAGTGGTCCTTACATTTTGTATGATGCTTCTGATGTCTCAGACAACAAACTTGTGTAGTGTAGCTCTCAATCTGCTGCAGTTCAGTTTGCACAGCTACAGACAAAAATGACCTTTCTTTGGCGATCACCAGCACTGTGTTTATAATGGTGCCACGTGACAGATAAGGAGGCACTGACTTCTATCACCTGTACAATCATGCAATATTAAAATCCGTACTGATACATATTTTAGGGTATTTGTTTTGTAGCTTGCTGTGCATTACCTTGGACAGCATGCCTCCCTTAACCTCTCAAAACCTGGGCACTGCCTTCTGCAGAGCCTCTGTGTTTCATTAGGAGGGAGTGGAGGACATGGAGGTGGGTGCTGTAACTGTTCTCCTCCATCTCGCTCCTGTGCTCCTTTTCCTCCTTGGCAGCCAGACAGCCAGCATGGATTGTGGATACTGTAAAGGGACTGTGTTGCATTGTGTCCTCTACTTTAGGAAGGCAGGAGAACGGAATACTGAAGTACTTGAACCTCTTGAACTTTCCAGTCTAATCTAAATATGTTCCTGCCCACAGTATTGCGTAGTTTGTTACAGGATGAAGTGAGTTGTGTTTTGCCACCTAAATTTGAAAATACATCCTGGTTCTGCCTCCCCTGCTTCCCTTGGAGACTGAAGTCCATCTGCTGTTGTATTTTACTACTAGGTTATTTTTCTCCATTTATTTATTTTGTCTCTGAGTTTGTTGTCTAACGTATACAGGGAAATAAAACAAACTTGTGCATAATATACCTTTCCCTAATGCAAAATTACTTTTTAAAAAAATACCTTTAGAAATGAAACCAGCCATTAACTATTTCAGTATTTGCTTTAACTGTATGTCTGTGTACCTATTCATATCTGGATATCCAAGTTGTTCTTGATATGCTACATCCTTTCCTACAACTTCCTTTAGTATTCATTTTCTCTCCTTTTCATGTCCAATTTCCATTTTTTACTATACAACTTCAAAATACCATTTCAAAATGTATGTGTTTTAGGGTGTGTTATGTGTGCAAATTGTCAATCCTTGATGATGTCAAACTAGGGTGATACTTCTTTTGGTTTTAATGGTTGCCATCCACCAACCCTTACGAAACACATTGCTTCACCATCAAACCCCTACATACTTGGTGTCTGAATTACATTTAACCACCAAGTCGTGAACAGGAATGAATTGTTACAACTGCTCATGACAGGGCAAAACAGTTCGAGTTACTGGTGCCAAATTCGCCAGAGGGCAAATGCTTGTGCTGAGGGTTTGGTGTTCGTGGTGCTGTTTGAAAAGTGATAACAGGTTTTCACATAAACAAACTTCAGAAGTAAATGGGTTCTGGAACAGAAACTGAGGTTGGCCATATGAAAAAGACACTTTCATTCTGTGGCTGATTTTCAACAGGGCATTTAATTTTGCCATCTCTAGGAGTAAAGAACAATAAAATTTGCATTCTGTAGTGATGCTTAATTGGTATGAATGATCTTCAGTTTTGATTTGTGGCATGCAAGTTGGCTTCTGGATGCTTGTAGAGATAAGCTCTGTGCTGTTTAAATACTTGTAGTAATATGATGATGATTCCTCGCAGACTCGAAACTAATATAATTCTAGTAGTCTCTGGATCTTTAAAAACCACTGTTTTCCACTAATATAATCTTAAATAACAGTGCAATGTTTTTCTTGCCTTTGAAGTTTTAAATCTTTCTACTTATTCTACATTTTTCTGTCGTAACCTTCTTCTGTCTTTGTATCTGCAGTTATGCTGCTGCTATCTCGCTTTTAAAATTCAGTAAAATATGAGGTACCTTGAAGTACTGACTATTTTACTTACTAAGTAATTACAAACTTACTAATTTTTGCTTAGATTTCTTAGAGTAGGGGAGAGGAATAGAGGGAGAAGGAAAGAAAGCTGTTTAGATATTCCTAGTTTTTCATCCTAGGAGTTTTGTTGGGTTAACATAGAATTCTTCTCACTTTTTCTGCTTTAGCTCCATCACGGTCTCTTCCTTAGAGTTCTCCAGAAGTTTTTTTCCACTTACGTATATCCATCTAGTTTTTTTTGTCTCATTTCTTACTTTAATTTTTGTGTGGTACTTAGGAGTATGACTTCCCAAAATTTATTTGCCGTAGTGTATTTTCAGTATATTGGAGTTGCATTATTTCTGTTGTAAAGATGCTACCAAGCAGTTCATGACTACTCTCAGTAGGAACTAAGTGAGCAGCTATCCCTAGAATTAATATCATGTTCTTACTACATCCACTGTGAACTGTTGCATTAGGGATAGAAAGAAGTAGGACACTGACAAACAGGATGTTTGAAAAGGTTTATTTGAAGTAAAAAAGCCATCCACCTTGCTGACTCTGTTCATGCAGTATGTTGAATACCAGCAGTGTCTTATTTGTAAGGGCAGAAAATAGCAGCACTAAACCTTTTGGATATTGTTCAAAAGAATGAACTGGGAATTTAGTAAAATACGCTTAATGACAATCAAAAATTCTAAAGAATAGCAGCATTTTGCAGTAGGCCTTGAGTATATTTTCTTAAAAAGGAGAAAAATTCGATTTCACCTTGAAGAAAAGATCAACAAACAAAATTGAGAAATGAGGCATGAGGATAACCACTGCATTATAAGCAGTGTGTATGGGTACATTAGCACATTAGTACACTTAGGGTGACTGCTTTTTATTGCAGAATGATCTACTTACACAGTTTTATCGTAATGTGGAAATGTTTTAATGTTGTGTGCATGTTGCATGTAGATTTCCTCTGTTAGCATAGACTGGCTCAGCCTGGTGACCTTTTTCCAGTAAAAACATGGCATCTGTTGTACATAAGTGTTTTCTGACTAGAACAGCGTCATGCACAAGCTGACCAGTCGTATTCCTGGTTTTCTCTGCGTTGTCACTTAATTCCTTGTTGTGTTGATCATTAGTGTGAAAGAAGCTTTATTATTATGTGCCGCCTGCATGACTGCATACAGCATAAACAATCATTTTTCATTTGCTTTGTGTTGCCATCAAACCATGCATCACTAAGATTTTGTTTAATTTCATTTCTTTTTTCTTTTCTTTCTTTTTTTTTTTGTTTGTTTGTTTGTTTTGTTTGTTTTTAAAGGCCCTGTGGAACTCTCCATGTTCTGAAGGCTTAGTTTACAAACCTATCAGCATCTCATTGGTTCCATCATTATTAAATTAAAAAGCAACACCTGGACACTCTGCACTTACGGATATAATTAAATACTGCTGTATATGAAATGAGCTGCAAGTTACCATTGCTGGCAAAATTCTACTACTTATGATAATATTTGTTTTATGAACAGTTGAACATCATTTTTTGGCAGTATCTTCATTATTAAGTGTATCTATGAATAAATTATTAGTAAGCTATGACAAAGTTATTATCTGAAATAAAAATTATTCTTATCATTTTGTGCTCTTAGTCATCCATTGGTGATTCACTTCAAGTAAGAAAATCCTTGAGTCATGCTTGTCTCTTGAGACTGCAAAAATATGTCTTCAAGATCTGGAAACCTGAGGAAACCATTATTTTTTAAAACCTGTATTTTTCCTTTTCCAGTAATAATACATGTGCACCGACTGTGAATACGGAGTCAGGACCTTTCAATATGTGGTCTATCTGATAAGCGTTCATAATGATGTACATAATTCTTACGTGAGATTCAAGAAACGTTTCTGTAGGGTATTCGGTAAGCTTTTAGAAGGCCAGAATTTACCCAGCTTTATCCCAGGAAACAGAAGAGCTGATCCTAGAAACATACACTCTGATTTTTAATCCATTCGAATCATAGCTTTATTCTCTGTCTAATTTTGCTGCGGCTTCTAAGAGACATTGCTAAAAGAGCATCAGTGTGAGCAAAGTAAACGTTGTATTTGCTGGATGTAACTGTGCTACTTGTGTGGATCGTTGTTGTTATACAAAGGGGGTAGGGGTGGGTGGGGAAGGGTAATTCCTAGTTTAGGGCTTTATTAAGCAAGAAACCAGTGAAGTTCACCACTGTCAGTTGCTTCTGTGTAACCTTACCCAGGAAGGACTTCGTTCACCAGGATGCGTTCTATACCCACCCTTGCCAGGTAAGATAAGAAGGTGCTTGTGCCAGCAGTATTCTTTAACCTTTTCTCCTAATATATTTCCTTACTAACAAGAAACAATGCTTGAATCTTTGTATTATGCCCTTTCAGTCAGGCCTCATAGTATATAATATGAACAGTTACTCAACTGGAGCAACAGTTTCGCACCTGTAGCTTAAATTTCAAACAGAGGACATGCTGCATTCATTCAAAAGTAGCATTTTACCAGTTATTCTTAAATTGAGCAGAACTTAAAATAAAAGTACTCAGCTAAATATTTATGCCAGTCTTTAAAGTGAATGAACTTTCTTCAGAGGGGATTATGTCGGCTACTTCTGTATCACTTAACATGATGTTACTGTTTCTCAGTCTTACATTGTCTTTTCTTTGATGCTAACAGTCATCCTTCACCATCCTCTGTTGCCCATTTGGTCAGGCTGCCTGGAATTTCTTTGTGTGTATAATTGCATAGTTCTTACTGTATTTGTTGGAAGTATCTTGTAAAAGCAATTAAGTAGCAAATGCATAATTTAAAGAAACAACAGAAGCAAGCATATGCATATTACCCTTTTGAACTTCACCTTCCTTGTTGAACTTCACCTGTTACCACTCTTCCTTCTTTCCTTGGACAAAAATCCTTTTTGTAATCATTGATAAGCATAGAAATGCCTACCTCTTGCTTCTGGCTGTCATGCTTTCTTTTTTCATCACTCTCTTTATTATGGTAATATTTTCAGTCTGTCAGATACTGCTCTTTGGAACAGGATAGCGAGAACATTTTTCACTAAGATTTTTTGGCACAGACATCTGTATTTCACTTAAAGAAATATGTATGGATAATGGAGAGGGTTGTGAAAAATTGTATGAGTTAGTGAAAGAAGAAGAGTGGAATTAGAAAAAATGTTTTCAGGATTCCAGTGAGAGGGAAATAAGAAGTTTTGCTTTCTAAATAAAGAAGCTTTTTGCCCGTTCTTCCCAAGTCTGTGAAAGAATACTTTAGAATACTCAAAGAGCTAGTTTATTTCTGTATCTGTTGCATCATAGAGGTTTATATTTGCATTGTTTCAATGCAAAACTGAACCCAGCCTTTTGGCTCTCAGGGTAGAGTGTAAGAGTTGGGTTTTTAACTTTCCCATTAAATTACCCATAACTTCCAATACCTTTTTTTTTTGTAATTTCTTTGGTTTATTTTCTTTTTTCTATAACTTTACGGAGTTGTATGAACCAAGAAAAATTACTCAGTTTGCTATTTTGCTCATCTACCATTGAATGATCTGGAAAAAAATCATGACTGACAAGTACTAGTCAGACTTCAAGGATAAACAATCAATACTTTATATGCATAGGCAAGAACTTAATGCTAGTTTAATTAAAGTCTTAACAATCTGATCAAAGTTTTTTTTTAATTATTATTGCAGTAGAAAGTGATACAGCACATCTAGCTCAAACAGTCAAAAATTAAATATATATAATGTTCCTAGTACCGATCTCTATCTTTGATGTATTTTATTGCTCTCTCTTGCACAGCCTCTGAAGGTCAGTGGCTTCTGGTCAGTTGTGGGAGCATTGCAGTAAATCTGCTATTAGAACTGTGTGTAGGGGTCTGATGATACCATTCGTTTCTTTCTCCTCATGCTGGAATCCACTTGGGATCTCTCTTATATGTTTGTTAACATGTTGTGTACACCTTGCTCTTACCATTGATTTCAAGTGTATATGACATCTCTATTACCCTTACAACTGGTTTTACCGCACTCTAAAGATTTCTTTCCTTTGATGGTGAGTAACTTCGTAGCCATGGAGCCTCTGGTGTCATCCAATGCCTGTAATTAGTTGGACTGCTTGTTATTGGAAGATCATTCACAAAGTGCTTGTTATTGGTCTCTGTAAGATACAAACATCTAGCTGACAAAGCCACCCTGCCGTCCTCCCCACCACCAAAACCTTGCCAATCCTATAAAAGATGTTACACCGCATAGCTATAAAAAACTGAACAGCTGGTGCAAAAAGGGTAAGAGTAACCTGGTAGTTTGGTAACTGCCCTTTAGAGCTTGAGTAAATTATCCTGTAAATATTCAAAAATAAAGTACTCTGTAAATATCCAAGTAAGCCAGGCAAAAACAAATGATGCCATTGTCGTTAGCTTGATCCAAAGGCTGTGTCTTGTTCCAAGCAATGGTAACACCGTGTTAACAGAGTTACAGTGTTAAAACAGTATTGGCAAAGTACTTTGTTCTCATTCTGAGTATTGGCATTTAACAGGTGCAGAGGTTTGTTACTTTAACCAGCACACAGTGTTTGTCTTGGTTTGATACTTGGCAAGTGGTACCAGCTAACCTGAGTTTGCTTTCTGTGCTTTCCTCCAGAGACTTCTGAATGTGCGAGTGCAAGGCTGTTTCGTACAGCACAGGAGGGGGAAAAGTAGAAGTTGAATGAATGGACTTAAAAGTAACAAAGGTGCAAAAATGTTACAGCGAGAGCATATATTCTGTGATAAATGTTGGAAGGCTGAGAAGGAACAAGTGATTTTAACAGTTATGAGCAGTCGAAAAGGCAGACAAGTCTAAGAAACTTGGGGTACTGTAGAGAGTCAGAAAGGTTACATCCTTCTTGAATCAAAGGCAGATTTTTTTTTTTCAGTCAGTGTTTTTTTTTTTTTTTAATTAATCTTCTGAAGCAATTTCAATATGAAGACACACAGAACGGTGTGAATACTGGCGTAGAAATTGTTCTGCTGGAACTCAATATGCATTTGGGGCAATAAAGAATTCCTGTAGCTTATCATGTTTATAACAGGCATTTAAAATAATTTGTAACGTGTTGATTAGGAATTTTCGTGGGCGTAGGTACTGTGTGCGTGGTGGAAGAGCTGGAAATTTCGTTGGTTTTGAGTAGATAGGAGATCAGTGGCTTATCTTCTGAAACTGAGTTTACGCAGTTTTAACCAGTGTTTTTTAGGTGTATTTGCACTATTTGGTCACTTCACTAGTTTAAACTGCTTAGTATGCTTTAGACTTTTAGGTAAGTGTTAAAACTTAACATAGGGCCAGTATATAATACATGTTTTACTAAAGAAACAGGAAGTGCCGTTTCTGCATTGACCTATTGCTATTTCTTCCTCAACAGAAGTGCAGTGAGAACTATATCCAGGCTGTGTACTCGGCCTTCACTTCAAAACAGTGCTCTTTTAGTATTCATTTATTCGTTTTTAGTAATGGAAGCTTCTACTTCTTAAGAGTCAACAGAATATTAACATTAATGATAAAACAGCAAGAAGGAGCACGAAGGGAAAGGATTATAAATGAGATTTGGGAAGTAGTAGTATGTTTCTTTTGTGTTCTACAAAAAGGCATTAAATTGAAAGCAGAATCTACTGGATACCAGCAATAAAAGGAAAAAAAAGTTCTGTTTGGGTGCTAGCAAATGCATTACAAAAAAATCTGCAAAGATATATTTTTGTGTGTGCACGTATTAAATCATGCTGAAATTGAAAGTGCATTAATTAGATACCATATTACAACTTTATATTCAGTTCCAGCTTCATTACTTTCAGGGAGAATTTAATTCATCTAAAAACACCAAGGAAAAGCTTGGTGGTGCTGTTAATGATAAGTTTAATGACGAAATTAAGTGGTAGTTTTGTATTTGATGCTAAAATAGAGGGGCTTGATCTATATCGTGTAATGGTGCATGTATACTATCGAATATTTGGAGAGAAATGTGAACACCTGCACTGATATATTACCTTTCAAGCAAAGAATGAGGAAAGCACAACTCCACAAGAGGAAACAGGTGATGGAGACAGTAGGATCTTCGTATGTGAAAAATATGAAACAGTTTTAAGTGCACACATCAAAATCCATGAGCTTCCCAATGTGCAAGTATTAAAAAGCATCCGTGTGAATATAACTTTGTGTACATGTGTATGTCTATTATTTCATTTTCCAGTCTGTGAAATGATTCAGGAGAAAAGATTAATGCAAGACAAATCTACCAAAGGAGTCCTGTTGCGTTATGAATATTTCTGGCAAGAGAACCCCTAAGAAATTGCCAAATTTCAGATATTACAGAAACAAAGACAACATGAAAAAAGAAAAGTTTCACTGGTTAGAGGTAAAATTTGCAAATGGACCAGTTCCGTGGTTCTGTCCAGTTTGAATGAAGTTAACTTTTGCAGTCTTGTCTGTTTTGCAAGCGTCCAGGTACCCTGAAAAAACCCAAGTAATTGCAGAACATGAACAAAAATCAACAGACTAATGATGAACAGTTGGCTTTTCAGACATTTTTGTGCACCTGCTCATACTCCACTGTCACAAGTTTCTTTGAAGGCTTATGGAAGTGTCCCCTGACACTGGTTCGTATATATATATACATATATATACACACACATACGTATGTATAGCAAAATAAATCCAGGAATTTTTAATCATTCTGATAACTGGACAGAAGTGAGCCCATTTGTTTTCTGTGTGAGAAGCTTGCTGAATTGCAAATCTAAATATATGATGAGCTGAAGCCACAGGTAATGTTACTTATGGGACTCTTTGGAAATGATGAGAGCATTTCAGTGAACTCAAGGCGGGGCTAAGAGGTTGTGTCATTTGTGCTTTCCTGGTTTTAATTGGGATCTGGAACTGAGTGTCTGACTGTGCTTCAGGAGAAGCTCCGGTGTGAGCTCTCCATGGGCTGCAGTTCTTTCAGGGTATATCCATCTGCTTCAGTCCAGTTCTCTCCAGAGGCCACAGTGTGGATGTCTTCTTCAGTCCCTGCAGCACCTTCTTGTCCTTCTTCATTGGTTTGGAGGTTCACAGTGCTTTTTCTCACCTTTTTTTCCTTCACTTCTCTGCATCCTGGTGTTTTTTTCTTGCTCTTCAGTATGTTTTCAGAGAGGTGCCACCAGCTTTAGTGATTCTCACTGTGCCCTTTGTGTGGGTCCATGGTGGAGCTGCCTGGTAGCATCTGTTTCTGGCACAGGGCAGCCCCGGTCTTCTCCCACAGAGGCCACCCTGCAGCTCTCCCTCTGCCAGCGCATTGGCACATAAACTCATGGAAAAGTAAACAATAGCAAAGCATAACCCCACAGGTGACCTGGATAGGATGAACATTAATAATCTTTAAATTTATTTTTATGTTAGGAAAATGCACAGAGTTTCAGATATGTTAACATGTTGGAGATGAGTATTATAAAGTGGTTGATTGGAGGTGTGAGTGTAGGTCCATGACAAATTCAGAAAACTAGTGAAACAACATAACTTCTGTTCCAAAATACCTGGATGCACTGAGACTGGTGGTGTTGGTGATGACTACTGTGCATACATCCGTTGACTTCCATTGGTGCCCCAGGCCAAGAGACCTCTTTTTGGCTACAGAAGCTGGGCATTGCATCCCTTAAGGAGGAAAAGGAGAAATTAGTGGGCTGATTCCATTCCTAAACACCAGATTTTTCTGTTTTCCTTTCTCTTGTTTCCATGTCTGCAAATTTCTGTTGCTGTTGGAAATATTTGCAAATTCTGTTAGTGGTGGGGCTTTTGTTCTGGCTCATTATTTTCCCCTGCTGTTGCTCCTTTGCTCATTTCCTTTTATCTTGCTGTATTGTTTTTATTCTCTCTCCACATTACAGTCCCATTTGGCTCATCCTCTCCTTTCTTTTCTATAAAACATGATTTTTATCACCCATAAAGCATGCTTCTAAAACTTCAACAATACTAAAAACCGGAAAGTCACACTTTTTTCTTGTAAATTCTGTTTTGCCTCAGTCTTTTTCCTATTTTTAGGCAGAAAGAAAGAGAGGAAAAATACATTTAAGGCAAAATAACCCATACAGAATAATTCTCAGGGACTAGGAAGAGATACCTTTTCTGTAGTTCTGAATGCTAGTTGCTATGTTCAAAATCTATGAAAAGAAAATAATGCCATTTTCAATTCTGTGGAGGGTAAGGTAATTTTATTTATCTTTTTAAGTGTCTAGAAAATGATACTGGTTTATTCTATCTTGTACCAAAAAAGAAATGCCTGTAAAACTTGTTTACCCACCATTTGGTTTTCTTGAACTATTTGTAACATACTCTGAAAGGAGTATCAAGAAAGTTATACTGTGTGCTGTCAGTTTGGACTGCAGAGAGAACAACCATTTTCAGCTGACCATGCAGATGTACAAATTAATTAAAATGCTTTTAGATTATCTTTGGGATCTACAGAAAACTTTTTAGACTACCAGGAGGCTTATTTTACATTAGTACCCATAATGTGTTGAATTTTCAGCAGGTCATGCCACTGTTCTGGCTAAACACAGAAGGATTTCTTCATGTTTGTCATGTCACATGTTTGTGGAAGGCCCTAGGACAGTAAATTGGAGGATGCAACAAGAGCAGTATCGTGAGATATTCCCCCTTCATATTGCTAGCCTGGACTTCAGAACAGATCTCACGGTCGTTGTTGTTGCACAAGAAGATTGCTTCAATTCTTGAAGCTCTTTGAAAGTCTGTATGAGTTATTTGATGTCATAGTAAAGATAGGCAAATTTAATACCTTTACAACATTGGGCAGCTTTTCTTCCGAAGACGCTCATTTCTGCTTTGTTTCTATCCTGCGCTGTTCTAGCTGTTGCTCCTCTTGCCCTTTGGTTCTAAATAGTGAATATAATATGCTCCTTTACTTCTGATAAAATTAATTAATCTGTGATTAGTACCACTATTCCTGCATGAGCATAAAAAAACATGCTCAAGGACTTGGGGCCATGTGTTCATAAAATATTCATCTTGTTCTTGTATTAATTTGAGCAGATTATTGCAAGACCAAATAAAAATCTCATTAAATGCACCTGGCAAATCATACTCACACAAGATTTTGCATGGCAAGATTTCACCTCCTTTTCACGGGAGCCCTTTTGAAGGCCAGGTTATAGAACTGTCCTGTTGTCTAGGTCATTCTTGCCCAGGGGAAGCCTGCTGCTGTTCCTGACTTTCTTAGCCATCAGACTGAGAAAACTACAGAAATATGTACAGTGTGCAGCTCAATACCTGTAGCCAGAGGAAGCTCTGTTTCGATTGAAGGATAAGGAAATGTGAGCAGCCTGACTCAACTTCCATGTTCAATTTGGGATGCCAGAACATTATATTGAACTACCCTGAGGCTTTAGAGTGAATCTTTCACAATCTCTTCTGCACATTTTCTTAGTTATTTGGGGTTTCTTTTGCACATAGTAAGCTTTTTTTAATTTTTGCTAAAACTCATTAAATATAACCCCAATAGTAATGTGAAATGTTATTCTCTAACCCTTATTTGCATAAATTTGTTCCACTGTGTGTGTGTCTAAGAGCTGATGTTGATATTTCAAATAAATAGCAGGGAAACCTCCCACAGTGCATGACATTTTTTCCCTCTTACACCTCTCCCAAGACTGAAGTCTAGGTCAGTTGTCACAGGTTAACAAATGCGTTATTTCTGAAGAAGGTCTGCTGCCTACAGGAAACTATTTTCTTTTGGAAGGTGCACGTGCGGGAGGCACGGGGGAGGGGATCAGGGATGAAAACTCTATAATATATTTCATGAAGTGTTCAATTTTTTAAAATATTTTTTTCTGTCTTGCTCTGAAATGTTCTCCAGAAACTTTGAGTGCTTTCACTTCCTAGGCGTGTAAGCTTGCCTCGCTGACCCATTACAATTCTCTAATTCCCTAGTCTCTGTTCCTCCCTGTATCTCTTTTTTTTCTTTTCTTTCTTTTGTTCCTTTAGTTCCGAGACTTTTTCTTTGTCAGCACTTTGGTTTCCATGCTACTCCTGTGCTCATTTGTGAGCAGTCATCTTCCCCATCTGCAGTTCTCATTCTTGCTCGTCATCTTTCCTTGAAATATGTCTTTTTTATTTTCTATGGAGTCATATTGATAGTGCGGAACCAATAACTTCAAGTCTTGAAGTGCAGGTTTATATGGAGGTACCAGGGAAGCCAAGAGGGAAAACTTTTGACTGTAGAATAAAATTTCCAATTGGAAAAAGTTACTGTGTAATTTTTACTAACACTTTTTTGCCTTACTCAGCATCTCTGTCAATTATTGCAAAACAGGTTGTATGCCCATGTTAAGAAAATAAGTTACATCAAAGGTTGTCACAAAATCCTTATCTTTTTTTTCCCCCCAGAAAGTGTATTCTCCAAGCTCTTGGTTAGTGTTGAGTTACTGCATCAGGTGTGGATTTCCTGAATGCATATTGAATTAGCACATCTGTATTACTGATGCAAGTAAGCTTTGACTGGTGCACAAGTGCTCCAGAAATACTAATGATGATATTTAAATATTCTGACACTTTCTCCTACTGTTCGCTGTCATTTTCACCTGCTTTGTCTCTAGAAGCCAATATCTGACTACAGAGTCAACGTCTGTGGCAAGTTTCAGCTGTAGTTGACGGCTGGAGGACCCACATGACGGACTCTGCACTTTAATCGTAATCTTTGCAACAGATGTTTCTGTGTCTAAATCAGTGTTGCTTTGGTCCTTGCACCATGGGGAAAAAGCTCTGCCAGTTAGGCCTGCTTTTGATAACTGCAGAGCTGTCACAGGCTTGCAGTGACCCTTGGGAGTGTAGGAGCTCTTTGCCTGATTATAGCACCTTCTTTCCTACTAATTTCTATTATTTTGCATAATTTTAGTCAGAATTAAAATAACCAAAAAAACCCACATGTAAGGTTTATTTTAAAGTGTTCCTTTGAAATTATTTTGCAGAGTTCTGTGGAGATAGGACAAGTTTTGGGAGAAAGAATATTTAATCCACAGGGCAGTTCAGATTCTCATCCTTAGATTCAAACTGTTTCCTAGATTGGTTAGAAAAAAGCCAGAATGTGTCTCTAGCTTGCTTTATTTAATCACTGATTAGATAATTGCTATTTTTCCATGAAAAAAGTGGCACACAGGCACTAGACATAGCATAACATGCAAAAGCTACCTCTGTTTTGTAACTGCTTTGAATTCAATGCAACCTTTCCAAAGTAGTTGATCAAATGATGCATGATTATAAGAAGTGGTGTGCTGGTGTTGACACCCTCTTAATTTCAATTTACCAAGGTAGGAATTGGCCAGTGGCAACTCTGGCTTTTACAGCTTGACTAATAGCCATGCTTGAAAACTTTTTTTTTGTTGTCTAAATTATTTATGAGGCCTGAGGTGAGGCAAAGTTGGCAAGCCAATTTATGATTGTACATGATTATACTACCTACATAAAGACTGCAATTTCATCTCTAGCCCTAAATGGAAACAAAATCCGAATCACAGCTTAGAGTGTCAAAGGATCTCTAAGGGCAATATAAAATAAGATATCCAAAGGGCTTTCTTTTTTGGTCTGTTTTAATAGCATTATATTTTAAAAAGGGTAGAGTTGGTTGCTGCAATAAATATTAACTTTGATAGCTCAATATCTTCCAATAGTTTTCTTGTTGCAGAAGAACAATTAGTTTTAGCAGTGTAATACACCAGTAAGCTCTGAGGTAGCTCTAATGTATATTTAAGATCCAGGACCTTATTTTAGCAAAATATAAACTACCATCTGGAACAGTATCTTTGTTGGTGAGCAAGGTCAGATCAGTACACAGATCCTTACCTGCACTGAAGATTTTGTGGACACATGGCACTTATTAGGAGATGCCTTTATATACTGAATTTTGTTACATATCAGCCCTAGTGCAAAACTGTTTTTAAGTGCCAGCTGTAGTTGACATCCTCCAAAAACCTTAATGTTGATTGTGAGTTTGTATCAAGTTAACTGCAGGAATTTTAAATATCTTTGTAATGTAAGTGACCCAGGCACAACTTTTTATAAAAATATGAGGAGCTGGTAGGTTTGTAGAGGAAATAATAATTATTTGTAACTCTGGAGGATGGGATTTGGTGTTGCCTTTTTTTTTTTTTCCCCTTAATAGAGCTTTTTTTCATTAGTGCAACTCCTTTTGTCCATCATTGTATTCTCAGTTAGCACAGTGGAGGTTTTCCAGTGTGAACCTTCTGTACATGAAAGGTGCCAGAATCTTCGTCTTGTGCTGATGATTAATTGCTGTGTCACTTTGTATGAATACATGAAACTACTATGTCCTAGATGTAGGGACTTTTCACTGCATTTGCCTGGAAGAGAGTTCACCACTGCTAGAATAAAAATCTGCTTTGCTGATTGAAAAGGCTGCTGGGAAGGGTGTCAGAGATGGGAACCATCCTTTATTTTCTGTAATGGGATCTAAAATTGAATATGCTGTTCATTTATTTGTGTGAACATAAATAGAATAGTATGATTTTTTTTTTGGTACAGTTCCTGTGAATGCATATGCCAAGATGGAAGTAAAAGCTATTTGCAGATTGTAAGAAACAGGGGACAGAAATTGCTTGCTGCTTCTTTTGTTTAGCTCTCCAAATTCAAAAATCATTTAAAATTTATGCGTTGCTCTGGCTTTGTGTGGCTTTTGTACCTTACTGAATTAGATTCTGGTCAGACCGCATTTTGTAATGAAAGCGTGTGTTACATGGAGGGACACGGTGTGGGTATTCAGCTCTCTGTCACTTCTGAGGTGGAGAGAAGTGAATATTCTGTCAGCTTTTCTCAGCTGTCACACTGAACCCTGGGATCCTGCTCTGTGCAAAATGAGAGCACTCCACTAGAGAATTCTGGTCCATCATAAAGCAATGTGCATTGCACTGCCATTTGCATGGGCATGATCAGATCTTTTGTATATTTTTACTATGAAAGTTTCTGAAATGATACTGAAGTATGTAGTTCTCCTTGTTTAAAAATATTTTTTTTTTTAAGAAAAGTGATGCGGACTTCATTTAGTCTATTACTTGAGCAAGTGTGATTCGTGGTTAATCTTCACTTGCATATGCTTATTGCAAACACTAATTAATCCTATTTGCAAAGACAAATTATGATTAATGCATATCCTTAAAATTTACACCTAATTAGACAGAATATAATCTCTAAATTTGTATAAATAGAACTTAACATTTTGAACATTGTAGATAATAAGCAATTTTCTGAACTTACATTTGCATGTGCTAATTAACAGCTGCTTCATTGTATTTACATTTGCAAACAGTTTTTTTTCTAATTACTCAGTGCTTCGTGAACAGAGAAAAATAACATAAACATTTCACACCTGATTTTGTATCTAGGTTCATCTTTTGATGAATTAAAATAGTGGCATTTTATTTAACAATTGCTATTGAATTATTTGAATTTGCCTGTACTTAAAAAGGAGGGAAATTCTGAACTTTTTTCCTTTTACTATATTGATGAATTTTATTCTTGGAAAGCTGAACCCTAATGTAGTAATAAACTTGATCACGGCATACTAAAAATGCATGGGTCCGTATGCAATATAACGAATTTCTTGTGATAACAGTAATAATAAATATCTTGAAATATTTTTTTATATGTACACTTTTTGTCCATTCTTGTATACAAGATTTTGAGATCTGAACAATGTAAAATTCTGAAGGAAAAGAAAATTTCTTGGAGGCCTAATTTTTGTTTCTGTTTCCAGAGGCAGATTAAAAAGTGCATATACACGTTGTGATGAAATGGGTAATTTGTACAATGTGGTAGTTAAAGCAAAGTAGTAATTTTCAACTATGATACACTAAAAATAAAAGTTAGCAGATCTTATTTTTGCAGCTGGTCTATTACAAACTGCCTCTTTCTGAACTAAAGTAAAACCCGTAGCTGAAACCCAATCATTATCTTGTATTTAAATCCATTCACTGCGTTCAAAGAATTTTAACTTTTTTTGGTTCCCTACCATGAGTCAAAAAATGTTTTTTATAAACATTTACTATCAGTAGGTAAAAAAATACACTTCAACCATCTTGTAAAATCATAGCTGTTGACAGTAATTGGTGATTATATGCTGCTTAGTGAAATATTTGTTGTTTTGGTTATTGGATATGCCTGCTATAGTATGAATAAAGAAACCTGAAAAATTATGATTGGTAAAGACTTTAAATACATTTGAGCTCAGACATTTTATTATTTCGGTTATTGTATTTTCTACATTAAGAAAATCTGATTTTTAAGTTCTGACAGTTATTACTCTAGAATTTGTCTACTTTCGTCTGTTTAAAGTTTTTTTGGACAGAAGTCTTCAAAACACATTGTAATACAAATAGAACAACCTTCCCTTCACTGGGATTCAGTTTAGATAATTTACAGTTATTCAATAGGTCCCTGTTTCGCAGTTAGTTTTAAACCTTAAACTGCATCATTTATGTGTTGTTGTTCTTAAAATAATGTCGCTATTGAACTTCAAGAGCTGTCCACAAGTTGTGATCCAACGGTAATTTATGTAATAATGTTTGCTGGGGACTTGCAAGAGCTGGAAGTAATCACTGTTAAGGCAATTTGAGTCTCCACGTGTGTCCTCATTTAGGTATTCACTTCTGCTGTCATAATTACTTAAATGTCACGTTCATAGTTTCATCTTTTTCAATGCCTTAAGAAAGCAGAGTGATTACGGTGGCAACACCAGTTATCTGCAAGGAGGGATTGCTATGTTTTGTTTAGATGTATATGCACACAAGTGGATCAGAAATTTATCAGCAAAACACCCAAAATAATCCTTTTGTTCAGCTGGGTGCTGGTAAAGTTTCATGAGATGGCTGCTGTGTTCTGGGGGCTGCATTTCAAGACTGGAAATGCATAATTTGTGAAAGTCCAAAGGAAGTAGAAGGAGATGAGCAAGAGACAAGAAACTGTCTCTTGTTCAGAGAATTTTCTGGAATTGGAATAGCTTAAGGAAGACCAAACATGACTGTTTGACATGGATCTCTAAGCTTAGAGTTTGTGCAAAAACTTTGTGTATAAGTTCTTTTGCAGCTTTAGTGTTGCATATAAACAATAGTGAAGTTGAGACGGTTAATTAAAGCCAAGTGGGAAAGAGAAAAATATCAATAATTCTTTATTAATAGGAACCTGGGAAGCAAAAAATATTTATTAGCAAAAGCAGCCTTCAATGATAAGATCTGAGGTTACCTGAGAAGGATCACTCAGGATTCAGTTCTATCACAGAGTGGACTTCCTGCTGCCCCTTTCAGTCATGCTGAGCTGCTCACTCATCTTATGAATCTACATCTTCACTCTTCAAAAAGTGGGGTTTTCTACTGGCTGTCTCAGTTTGAGAGCTGTTTAAAGCCAGGTCTGGCAGTTTAAAGGGCAATATTATGAAACTGGGAAGACTAGGTGATTATGGGGAAGACTAACTCCTCTCTGAGGATGTAATTCACTCTATCTAAACCTGTTAGTGACAGCTTGCCACTAAATTTGCCCTACCTCTCCACAGACAACCTGGAGAGCCAGTCCAGGAAGGCATTCACTTCTCTGTCAGGTTTGGTGCCACTGACTGAGGTTCTGCCCAGGCTCCCTGGGATGTGAGACCAGGCAGTGCTTTTAAGAAAGGAGCAGCAGGAGGCCCAACAATACCATTGCTGAAGGCTGCAGCTGGCTGGTGTAGCACTTAAGGTCTTCCTGAAAACAGAGGGCCTAGGGACGAGAGAACATGGCTTTTTCTTTTTTCCCCATAGTGGATAGTTATTTTCAGGTGTTTAAGTGGTCCTTTGTCTTGGAGAGCTCACCATGACAGTAACCTGTGATGCAATTGCTGCTGCTGGCGTTGGACTGGGCAGGGCTGCAGGACAAAGATTATGGAGTTCAAACTTTGACTTCTTGTGCTCTGGAAGAGTAATATCTTACTGGTGTAAAGAACTGAACTAAAAGTTAACCTGATACTCTGTTGATCCAACGGGTTTTTAAATGTGGGGTCAAAGAAGTCATGACTCTGGCTTGAGAATTCATAGGGATAAGTGGAAATCAGTGTAAAGTTTAAATGGGTTGGAAATAGCTGGAGTTCAAGCCATAGCAGGAGTATGGGCATGCTCAGGCTTGTGCCTGGGGTATAGATTCTTGCCAGTCTTCATAAATGTTTTAAATCGTGAGTAATCAATCTCAAACTTCCACATAATGCAGTAAGTTGATGGACTTGCTTTTTTGAATAAATGGAAGTGAAAGTACTGATTTTGTTAACTGTGTTTTCAATTGGGTCATTAAAAGTGGTTCAGTTACCATATGTACCATAGTGCTGAAACCCTGAAGCTATTGAAAGGGAAGCCTGAAAGATGTAGTTTTATGTTTGCTAGGAAAACTCAATGCTATTAATGTAGGGCTGGCGAGAGATAAATATCTGTTCATCAATATTTCATCTAGACAAATTTATCATAATGTTTTCAGAAGCACCCATCCTTAAATATATTCCCCAAACTCAACTGAAGTGTCTTTGTGCTCTATCCTTAATCTAGCATTCTACAACCCTTGGAGTAAAGGAGTGGGAAGATGTTTACATAGTATATTAGCTCCAAATGTTGATTTCTTTATTTTTTTGACAGCTATTCAGTCAACTGTTACTAGATCTTCTGGGGCAAGATGAATATTTTTCTTCTAGGCTGGAGGAAGGAAGGAAGAGAAGCAATCACTAATAATGTAGCTACTGATGGCACTCCAATAGCGAAGTGCTGACTGGAGTGGTTTCAGCTTTCTGTGTAGCATTGGATTTGGTCATCGTGGAGCCACTGTGCAAGTCAGCGGGCATGGTCAGGGGGCTCCATGTGCACCAGCTTGTCCTACAGCATCCTGATCTTTAGAGTTGGCGTAAATGAGTGGAGGGATGTAAGAACCCACTGACCTCCCTTTCAGTGCGGCGTTCCCCTGCAGCAGCAGGTTGGTTATGGCAAAATGCACCACCTTGTAGTTGTGAGAGGGAAAACTACAGGTGAGACAAGCTGGCATTCAGCTTCCCCCACTGTGGACTGTGTCAGTGGAAGCACTCAGGTGCTTCTTACGGGCAGCTGCTGAAGGTATGGGATAGATACGATGATTCTTTCTGAGAAATGGAAACATTTACACATGACACTGAAAAGTGGTGTTTAAAAAACCCAATATTTACACACCACCAGGCAAAGAAAAAAAAAAAACCCAAACAAACATGCGCAGTATTATTTTAAAAAGATAAAAGTGTCAGAATGAGGGATTCTGATATTCATGTGATGCTGCAGTTGAAGCTGAGAGCATTTCTATTCATCTTAAAATGGTACACAAGTCTACATTAGTCTATCCAAACAGAAATAGTCCATGCCTGGGTTGTAGGTGCTATGACTAAAGCATGATGTACATGAAAATTGTGCGTTCTACACATTCACCACTCAAACCAATTCATAGGATTTGAAAAAAAATACTCTAGTAGTTCTAGGTATTTAGGTACGTGTTGAAGATAAAATGCTTTAATAGCTTTTACACCCCTGAAGGGAGTGATGAACTGATGATATATTAATATTGGTATTTTTGCTTTATCTTCATTGCTATCTTATGTTGTATATGTAATTGTAACGTCACTCAGTGTTTTAAGGATTGTTCTGGAATTTTTGTTTTATCTTTCTGTACCTGTGCCTTTTTCTTTTTTTTTTTTTTTTTTTNTTGGAGCCCCCTCCCCCTTTTTTTTTTTTTTTTTTTTTTTTTTTTCACTCACAGCATGATTTAGCAGTGAGGCTCTTGAATTTAATTGTCAGAAAACCTGTTTTCTGAGCTCATTCTTCCACTATATGATCTCATCTTGGTCATTTTTCCCTTCTCTGCCTTGGTTTCCTTATTTGCCATTTATTGAAGTGCTTTGAATTCTCTGCATGTCCAAAATTACTCTTTATTAGGAAAAGGTACCACCTCTTTTTTTGTTGATATTTGCATAAAATATTTATATTTGCCTTACTGCGATCCTATCAGTTTCATAGAGGTAACAAATGTGGTGGCTTTGTGTCAGCATTTCAAAGTAAAAATGAGTGTTCATCATGCAAAATTTATTCAGCTTGTTATTAACAGTTAAAATAGACAATTTTAAAACCCTTTTCTGTCTTTACCTAACTTGAAAGGTAGTGCAGTGTGATTCGTAGTGAATCATAAATTTTCAACAATCCAGGAACGGAAGGATCAAGATTATTCTGTTTTATCCTTCCGTTTGAGCTGGAATGCTTACCAGAGACTCACATGCTTTTACCCAAGAAGTTTTTGATGGGTAATTTTTCTGCTGTTTGTTATTGGTTTGTTTTTCAGGGGGAGAGGGGCTACAATTTGGATACTTCACAGTATAGTTATTTATAAAACACAATTTATTATTGCCTCAGAGGTAAAATACTTACTTTTTAATAAATCTGGAGGATTTTAATCTGAAAATACATTCTATGGTGCTGAGATTAATACTGATTTCTAAGACATAGTTCATCTGTTATTACCGAAAAATGACAGAAGGTTTCTAAAAATAGAACTTAGTCTGATGAAGAATATTGCCTATGTGGGTTTGGATGCTTATTTTGAAACTTTTGATTGCTAAATAAGATTTTTCATTGCAAAACAAACGAACAAACAAAAAAATCCCTGCAAATCTTTCTCCTGTAATTGCATGTGCGGAAATAACCTCTGCACACTTCCCCGAAGAGCTCCCTTGGATATCTGTGACAGCCGTCCCTTGATTTAGCATGAATCACAGTTCAGGCACGTGTGAAGAGTTCTACAATAGTGTATAGAGGAGTTGCATTTTTGTGTGCGGTGTTATTTTATTGAAGGTGTATGGGAGCATGACATGGAGCCAGAATGCAGCTTATTCTGCTTTACCATGCCATGATGGGGTTAGCTTCTACTGTAGTCAATGCTCGTTTGATTAATGAATCACAAAATATGGGCCAGCTGGACAGCAACCTATCCCATGAGCCCTGTGATGTTCCCAAATTCATCATTCTTGATATGTCGCATTTTCCCTGTGGGCTGCCATAGCCTTCTATTCCACAGCAAGGCTGAGCTTCTAAATTATCACACTTCAGATGAAACAGTGAAATACAACTCCAAAATTCAGAATTTTCTTGTAATCAGTGAGACCTACTGTCTTTTGTTATGAATGATTAATCATCAATTGACTTGGAATTTTATATTCTCCTCTTCTGATGGATTGGATGTAAGGATGTGGCATTTTCTTTTGGTAACATATCAGCAAAATACTCTCTGATTGCAGATAGACATGTTTTTGGGTTACTTTGTAAGGATTTGAGACCAAGTTCAATTTTGCAAGCCGTTCTGTGGTGCTATTTTGGGTTTCCTTTTTTCCTCTTGCAGTGTAGAAGAAGTAGTTTGGTGTCTCCAAACACAGCCAACTCAGACTACACCTTCCTTGACTAGTCTGTGGATACCATTACTGCAGTAAAATGCAAGCACTGTAAACCCTAATGCCTGCACTTATGTCTTATTGCCCATGGGCTTTCAAGAAGACACTATATAGAGAACTGTAGAGGATTTGGTACCCAAGGAAAATATGGTCTGTTATGTCAAACAAAATTATTTATACTTGTGTATTTTAAAAGTGTTTTGTAGTTGTACATATCTTCATGTAACAGCCAGTTTAGTGAGAATTGTACCATTTGCTTGAAATATTATCCATCAAAGAATTTCATTCAAGCAAGTGGTGACTCCAGAATTGACTTCTGCAACAGAATTGTTAGGGATAAAGAAAATGTAAAATGCTGTGGGAGGCAGCAATCTCCTATTTATCTTTCTTCACTTGTCCTCATAGTTTTCTGTTGCTTTTTCAAGGATCTCTGCTTTTCCAGTACGATACAGATCCCGTGGTGGAGAACATGAACTGCTTTGTGAAAGCCAGCCTGCAAGCTGCAAGCAAACCATTTGCTGAGGCAGCAAGTTGTTTAATTTGTGGGAGATTTGCTGAACGATAGATAAAATGGATATACCCCAAACCAGCTTGGGCTGTTTTACATGGCTTCTGTCTCTTTGCTCACTAGTGGAGGATTGATAAGTACTAAGGTTTGTCCTTGGGGTGCCTGATCAAGTCGGAGGTTTTGTTTTCAAATAAATTATAAAAATAGTCTGTTTCTATGGAAAAAACAGGTGTCTCGGGTTTGTTCTTAAAAAAAAAAAAAAATTGCAAACATGTCAGTATCTTTTAAAAAACTCGTTCTGTTGTGAAGGGATATGAGAAAATATGCCAACAGGAGAGTAAGCTTCAACTATAAGTGGTGCATAAGTCATTTCTGTATCATTTTTACAGAAATATTAATTCCTATAAAACATTTTCAATTATTTTTCTCAGCTGATTTACAGTGTAACCAGGACTGGCTGAAAAAATAGACATAAATGTGGTTTTTTGGTTAATTATTTGGAAGAGACAAGATGAAATAGTAGCAGTTACTAACAGTATAAAATTTATTTTGCAGAAAAATTGATATATTTCATGGCTGTCTTCAAGTTTGTACATCTGAAAATGCACTCTGAATTTATGCCAGGATACTGCATCATTAATGTTTAATAGAGAAATAAATCTAGGTATCATCAGCATAACAATGCTATAATCTTTGGATCTGAGTAATGTGTCTCATATGGGCGGGCATCAACGGCAAGGAAGATTGTATAAAATATGCAACTTTATGTAAGGCACTGTGGGGGATTGGTGAAGATCTGGATGCTATTCCTGAGTCACAGCATAGTAATGTTTATGTATAAAAACACTATAAAATCAGAGTTAGGCCATAAAAGAGACAGCACTATTAACATAAAATAAAAGGAAAGAAATCTTTACTTTGCTTTAAGAAACACACACAAAAAAAAAAAGAGTTACAATAAAAACCCCACTATAAACAGCAGACTTAAACTTAGAATTATTTTCTGTTCTACGGTAATTTGTTTACTTAGATCCACTCGCTTGTATTCCATAAAGGACAAAACCAAACACTTAACTGATTTCCCACATGAAAAGACAGCAATTTTGATTCATGTTTGTTTATATTAGATCTGTAGATTGTGTGGAGATTTATAGAGAGCCTGTCCGTCTATCAGAATGGTTCACTTTATCCTCAGAAAGAAATGGCTCTGCAATCCTATCAGTAGCACAGCATAAGCAGCAGCAGGCTTTTCTTAAAGCTTCATTAGCAGGTGATAGCAGTACAAATTTTTGGTGAAGACAGAAATTTGAGGGCCAAACTACTGCTCTCCACTGGCTGTTTGTTTCTCACTATACCCTATGTGTCTAGAGATCACCCCAGACACTGATAATCAAAAGTCAGTCTGTTGGAATCAGTTAGAGGTGAAGTTAGAGGAGGGCAGCCAATGTTTTTCTAGACTTTCGTCCTTCAGGCAGCCTGTGAAATACAACCAAATTTTGTAGGGAAACTTGTCAGTATATTCCAAGCTACAAACAAAGGAGCAGTCTGCTAGAGAGCTTCAATCTACTTTCAAGTTTTTGGGATTGCTGTTGCAAATTTTGCAGTTTTTAATATTTAGGAGAGGGGTGGGTTAGCTGTTGGTTCTATTTTCAATCTTAGATCTTTCAGTGCATTGTTAGTGCTATTTTGCATTTATATAGAAACATAAATCGAATGCCTTTTGTATACATAAAGTTTAGCTTATCTCCCTTAGAAGTGCTAAGCAGCATTTTTTTATTCTCAATTTGGTAATTCTTATTAACATAGGCCCACTTTTTCTTTTCACCTATCTAGCACTTAACAATCTTCCCACATACTGCATCATCTGCAGGTTTAATTAATGGCTTCTTCATTTAGTGATTATTAGTAGAAGTCTGGTGAAGCTTTAACACTCATCCAGCCGCTAGTGGAGTAAGCTGTGTGCCATCTACACTGGGTGAAATTCTGTTACCATCATTATTAGTTGGCCCTGGTTGTGATTCATCTGGTGATACATTAAAGCCAAATTAGTTCAATTTTGGTGTTAAACTTCCTGACGTGATTTACCAGTCACATTGCATTGCTTTATTAAATGTAATAAAATGTCTCAGATCAGGAACATGAGTAGTTTCAGAGATTTTTGCATTGTTTTAAGTGACTTGTGAAAATTAAACATTTTACAAACATCAAGTTAGACAGAAAGCAAATACAAAAATCTGGTTTTGTAGACAAAAGTCTTCTAACAAAGTCTAAGGTCCAATGACCTTGATCATTGCCTTAGGAGTATTTGAAGTGCAAAATTTTCCAGGCTGTTGTTGTTGTCTTAGTACCAGTAGTCCAAGTATGTCCCTAAGAAAATACAGGAAAATGGAGACTCTCACTGAAATGCTTGTTTTCTTTTGTAAGTATTGTGCATTAGTGCAGCCTAAGCAGGTTTCCAGAATTTGTAGGACCTTTTTTCTCCTCTGAATAAAAGAAATCTTCCAAATAAATAAGGACCATTGATCCCACATCTATGTCTAGCTCCTCTATTTAGTTGTTCCTAAAATATTTTCTCTTTTCTGTTTTTTTAACAGCTGCAGCTTTCTCAATTTGAAACAGCAGTTTTTCTCTGTCTTGCAGATATGTTAAATGCTTGCTTTTTCTCTAAGAAAATGATTATTCAGTTATGTATGTATGAACACTTAGATGAGTTGAGGGTGTTCATGTATCCTTGCTCATTAAGCCCTTAAAATGCCCACAGAGGTAGGAGAGGTCTCTGAGAAACAAAGTCTGTAAATCAGTAACATGTTTAATGTATTTATAACCTGTTTTCATTTTGTAGAAACCTAAGCTAGGCAGAAGTGCACACACTCTGGAGTTTTGTTGAGTTGGAATGGAAGCACTAAACTATCCATCCTCAGGCAGGAATGGGAATTTATAGCAGAGCTAGAAATGGAGCCATAATACTGTAGAATGTTATCTTGGCTCTTAAGAGATAACCATCATCCCTCCCATTTACTTTATTTATGGTTAACCAAGATGTACTATCCAAAGAAGGGAAAAGATGTACTTTTAAATTTTTTTTTCAGTCACTGTGTCTTTTTACCTTCCACTTGCAAACTGTGAACTTCTCTCCCCAAAACATAGTTTGATTATGAGCTATCTAGCTTTGATTATATCACGCTTACAGATCTGCACCAGTAGTAGATTATTTGGGATTTGCCAGTGAAGAAATTTCATGAGTTATCTACACTTTTCACACCACACATGTTCTGTTCAATACATTGAAATGGTTGTAGTTGCTTAAACACTCCTAGTAAAACCACCGTGTCCTTCTGGCCTTACAGTCCATAACCCTAAAGTGTTGCTAGCATGATAGCCTGGGATTACAGGGCTTCAGATTCTATAGCTGGCTTTTGAAAAATTCAAGCAGTTGTAAAAAGAAAACCAAGAAAAACCAGCAACAAATATACTGACTGCTCAGTTTTTTTATTTTGACTCTGCTATACCCGACTTTGTAAGAATTTAAAACTTTTAAGTAATTCCTGAGTTACTACCTATCATAAAGTTCTAAAGGCTATTAAACAGATTTAAACTCTGCTATTTGAAGTGAGAAGCCATGTTTTTGCACACCATTAGCTGGAAGGTGTGTGTAATAAAAAGAATACTTTATTGGGCAATAATGATGAAAGTTGAAGATAGTTATTTTAGTTTCCTGGAGAAAGTGTTCAAGCATGTGTTGGGCTTGTACCTGGAGCCCAGCTCGTGTGAACCTGATCTCAGATCAGCGTCCCTTCCCTGTGCTGTTGATGTTCCTACGATTTCCTTGTCACACCTTTTCCATGGGTGGCTTTGTCACCACAATATATGCTAAAAAACCCTGCATAGATGTAGGACCTAGTGCAATTCTTGACATGACCTTCAGTGAGCTGGTAAGTATCCAGTGGTACAGAGTTGCACTGCAGTTTTTTGGTGCAGTGCATCCAAAGAGTGCTCTCTTTTATAATAAAAATCCCTATAACTGCATTTTCACGTGTGTCCTTTTAACTTACTGTGAAATGTGCTGGCAGTGGTGCATCAAGCATAAGAACTCATGAAAGTAACATTCTTTCAGCACGGTTTTGGAAAAGGATCTTTATGTCATTATGTTTTGTTCCATTTCATTAATAGATTTCAGAGAAAAAGGCAGAATAGAATACGAGCTAACCTCTAGAGAAGGATTTGAAATTAACAGAAAGGTTTTTTTGTTGGGAGGAAAAATAGTTGTGCTTCTTTTTCTATTTGAGCTACAAATTTTTTAGCAACTACTAATAGTTTGTAAGAAATTTACTACACACAGGCAAGGCTTATAAATATTATTTATCTATTTATTTATATTGTTTGCACTGCAGGAACCCCATTTGGCACTGCAATAGTATAAAATTCTTTTTTTTTTATTTTTGTATTCTTCATGCATATAATTGTTCTCTGATTGTTTATATGTGCACAGCAAATGGACGCAGAAAGCACCAGTCCTGGTGAATATAATGGGGATTGTCTCCCAAAAGATCTGATATTGAAATTATCAACTTTGGAAAGATAAGAGTTGGGTCTAGGAAGAATGAATTTAAAGTAGCACTGCCAATCATTTAATCATCCAACAGTCTTTAATACACATTTTAATGTGTTAGAAACAATTATTAACTTAAGCAATAGGAAGATCAAGATGCAGGCACATAGTAACTCAAGGCAAGGCTTTCTTTACGCTTACTCTGAAACAGAAAAAAATTGAAATGCAGTGCTTTTAAAAGCAGGGAGACTTAATTAATTGAATTGTAGACCTTGGAACGAAAGGAATGATCAGATGATTAATATGTTTTGCAAGAAGAAAAACAGTAACAAAAACATTTCTTCTGCGTGACACAGTTTAATTTGAAATTTATTGATGAGTGAGATTAAAATAGTTATTTATTCTTTCTAGTTGATTTCTGCAGCTTCTTTTTTTTTTTCCAGGTCAGATAATGCTAGCAGATAAACACTCTAGCTAGTGCTCCTTTTTACCTCACTATACATACTGCAATGTTGTTATGATTTAATGTGGTTGTTGGGTGGCAGGATGTTTATAAAATTTATGTTTGAGCTATAAACATGGAGGAATAATGTACAAGCAGTGACGATGGAGAAGGACCGAATTTTCCAATCTTGAGCACAGGAGTGATAATTAAAACCCTGAACAGGAAAAGAGCTGAAGAGCAGGAGGTCACAAATAAATCTGTGTGACTCTGTTGTAGGCAGCAATGCGGTGCCAGCCTCTGACAGCCTCCATTCCTATCTGCAGGGCAAGGACAAGGACAGAAGAGTATAACTTTTAAATAAACTGTCCTTCACTTGAAGGGATGTGAAGGAGGTTTCTAATTTTTTTTAATTATGTGTGACTTTCCAGTATGAGATTTTTTACCCTGTCGTTCTTGTTCAGATTTGGTCTGTCTGTCCCCTAGTACCATCTTGTTTCTTTGAAGGGGGTGTGTGGGTGTATATGTGTGCATCTAAATATTCCCTGTATCACAAATACTTGTGTGTTTGTAAAGGGCTGTATCCCCCAAAGCTGAAAATTATGGTTTAGAAGATAAATTAGGCAGTAATTTCATTTCGGACCTGTTTCAAAATAAATTGGCACGGACTAGTCGTGAGCTTAGCAAATATTATTTTTATTCTCCAAGATGCATTACAACATAGAATTAAAAATAAACCTCAGTCTCAAAAAAAGAACGTTTCACAGGCTGGTACTTCTCAGCCTTGTTCTGCTTGGAGACGGCAGCATGAACGGCTGTGTAAACATCATTTTGCAAAACACACTGTACTTCTACATCTTATTTATCCCCTTTTGAGGGCTGAAGCCTAAAGTCTGTACACAATTGGTGTGATCCCATTAACTTAATGTTTTTATTACATAATGCTTTATGAACAAGATAGATGCCATGGCCTGTCACTGGGCTGAGTTGACCATTGACACATCTAAGTAAAGGAAGGTTTGTAGCCCAAGTACTATAGTTCAGGAAAGCACTAAACTGTTAGTTTGAGTGACTTGATGAATCTTCTCCTAATCCTATTCTTAAACAAAGCAAAGTTGAAGATGTATTTGACTTGGAATACTCTTTCATGCACTTAATTGAATTTTTACATTTTCCGTTCAAGTATAAGTTGAATTTTTTTTTCCAGTATTTTAAAGATGTTTTGTCAATTCTTGTAGTTTATAGGCCTGGGGGAGGAAATTGCTTGTTAGAAGTATCTCCAAATTATGTCAAGGAAAGCATAGAAGGGATTTCCAAAACTAAGGGTTAGATGAAAGGAAATTTGTGAATATGTACAGACAAACATTATTACAGATGGCTAAATAGTGGTAGAGATAAAGTAAATTACTTATCCTAGATCAATGACAGATGAAGAGAGTTCTTAATTTCTAATAAATTCTTATCTTTAGCCTATAGATCTTGTGACATTCTCTAATTCTCATCTTATAATCAGAATAGTCATTCATAAGCATGTAATGAAAGCTTAATCAAAGTTATATACATTTCATTTAATCTGATCAAGAAATCAGGATTCTTTAGAAAAAGCAGATCTGTAATAAATTACTAATGAGGTTGGCAGTGAATCAGATTACTACTTTGAGAACAAAATCTATACTGAGAGCTCTACAAAAAGAGCATGAAAAAGAAATATTTAGCTATGTTACTATAATTCAAGTAACTTCAACATTTACTTTGATTTTTTTTTATAACATACATTTAGTCTTTTCATGAATGATTGTATATAGCATAACTAAATATTTTCTAACTTTTTTTTTATTTTGACTCATTAAAAATATGATTTATATTGTGCCAAGCTAAATAATTGATTGTGGTACAAGACAGAAACCATCTGAAATAAAAAAGAAAAGATTTTTTATCCTTTTTTCCAGAGCCTAACTGTGCAGAAGAGGGTAACCCCAGCAGTGTTACTCAGTTTTCATAAATGAGGATAAATCTCTCATCAGATCATGTATCTATTAATGAATCATAGATATTTTTAGTGTAGGATGCTGCCCTCTTTATGTATTTTCTACCCTCTCTTCTTCTTTGTTTGAAATTAAAAGGCTGCTATAACATAACAAAATGCCATCACTCATACCACTGTCCCATAAAAAATTTTGCCACCTAAAAATAATAATGGCGTGAAGCAAATGAGAGAAACACTAGATTAACTTTTAAATGTTAGTCAAAGACACCTGCTAAAGAAAGACTAATGCATGTGTTAGAGAGAGAATTTTATTAAACTTCCTTTTCAAAGCAGTTGTCAATCTTAAGAAATCTCCTTTTTCCTCTCAACTAAATGAAGTCTCACTTGTTGGGAATAGACAGTGCTTTACATAGATGTCTTTGGCATTGCCTTCAGTTCCTGGGAAAAAAAAATGTAATGAATGGATTAATAATAATTCTTTAAATATTTTGTGTGTCAGTGGATATCTGCTTTAGAAAAGGAGCACATAGCCGAGGCACCGTCATGGGATCTCGTATCATTCAAGCTCTTTTTGTGTTTGCAGCTGCAATGTGTTCCCTTATGAAGCTGATGATGGTGTTGGATTTTACAGGGAGTTTTTGTTGGGAAATTTGCCCCAGTAAGGTCATGAGGTTAAAGCACACCTGTATTACAAATGCACGCGGTGAGTCGGGGATACACAAGTATTCCTGAAAGCCTAATCTCCTGAGTGGAAGGTATTTCATTTAAGAGTTTATAAAGTAAAATAAAGTAAGGTAGTTCACTTACGGATTGATTGAGGATTTTTTTAATCAGTTCTGGCAAAATCCTGGGATAATAAGGTAGGTTAAATTGTCTGGGTTTTTTGTCAGAGAATCAGTCAAATGAATGCTGCCTGGCAGAGATGTTCTCAAGAGAGAGCGTTGTTTCCAGGTACTTCATCAAGAAGCTCAGCAGTGGGTTAGAAGCCGTATTTCCTCTGTTTTATCTATTGCATTTTGGATTAAGGAAATCATACATGCCAAAGGCAGGGGGAGAGAGGAGTTTGAAATCCAGCAATGGGTGAAACATTTATTGTGTTAGATGCTAATTGCATTGGCATCAGAGCAAGAAGAGCATTGGAGGGAATATTAGAATGGTGTCACGCTGAAGTGAGATGACTTGTGTTGCTGATGCCTCTGAATGTAAAAATGAATTTAGATGATAATTCTGATTTTTGAAGTCTGATACTTTATTTTCTGTACTGTGTTTTGTCCTTTGCCCTATGCAAACACATTTTATGGTATTATCTCTTTGCACATGGGGGAAATACCAGTGACAGAATGTATAAAACAGCGAGAACTAGGAATTCAGATTCTTGCTGAAGGATCCATTAATGTGACTCAGGATTTCATTGCACACTTTAAATTAATGACAGATTGTACTGTCCTAGTACTGAACAAAGGAATATCAATTGGTTACTTTTAAATTGCATTTAGCAATTGGAGCTGCTGATTTCTGTCAAAAGATCACAGAAGGGGGACCTTTCAGGTGTGTTTACAGTTATCCCTAAAAGCCTGGTGAAGGACTTTATCTTTCAGCATTCTGCAGTCACCTAAGTAGTTTTCAGTGTTACGGTTTGCGTCAGTAATATTTTCTTGATGTTCTTGTGTCTTCTCAGTGGACAGTTTCCCTAGAATTAAGTTGGACATGAACTTGTGAAGGTTGCCTAGTTGTTGGTGACTTACAGATCTGAGCAGAACTGGAAAGCTGATTCCTGCTGCTCTGCACCCGTACCTTCCTAGTACCTCAGCCAATGGGGAAAGGAAGAGGGCAACATGCAGCCAGGAGTCTAGGATAAAAAGAGGCTGCACCCTCAGAAACCTCGAGAGAAAACCCCGTGGGCGTGTGCCCTGGTAGACTCTAAAGTTGCAGGACTCCTCTGTCTCCTTTTTGGACATAAACCTCTGGCATTCATGGATTTTCCTGACAATTGGGAACTCAGCCGAGATCCTTCCACCGTCCCGGGCCAGCACGCTGCAAGAGGAGCTGGAGGCACCTCACCCAGTTTTGGTAACCAGCTCCCTTCAGCACTGGCCAGCACCAGGCGATTGATTGGGTTCCTGAGATTGTCCAGGAGACAGACGAGAGGCAAACCAGGGGAGTCTGTGAAGAGTCCACAGGATGTGGACACCCAGAGGGGGCAGTAAGGGAAAGTTGAGAAGGGTCTTGGAAATCTCACCGGTGAGTACAACTTCAGGGAGTAAAACATGGCAGGACCCCCAGCGTAGGCAACAAAGGAAAGTCGAAAAAGGGATGAGGATCCCAAAGTACCTCTGAAGTCTCCTTTGGGAGAATGTTGAGATGGTTTGCACATTCTCTCAGAGGTACTTAAGGACATAGATGCCCAGAGGGGGCAATAAGAAGAACCGAGAAAGGGTCTCGGCAGCCCACGCCTGGAGGGGGCAATGTGGTGTTGGTTTGGGCAAGGATTGATTGAAGGGGAGTGTGGAGAAATATGGTTGAGGCAAATAGCAGCGGGAAGCTGTGTGATAAGGAAAGAACAGTGAGGACTGGGAAGTTCTCTGCCTTATCTTCAAAATCTGCAGTCTAATACAGAGCCAGCTGCAAGTCTTTTGTATTCCCAGCTTCCAGGAGAGGGAAAACAGGGAGGTATTGTTCCTATTCCTACACCCCCAAACCTCTCCAGGCCATTATGGAGTTAGGGCGAAGGATTTGGGTTTGTCTGCTTACTACTCAGGACTTACGGGGATTTCCCTATGGGGAGGAGTGCTGAGGCCAGGTGTGAGAATGCAGGACCAGCGGCGCGGGCTGGGGACCTGTGGGGGAGATCGGGGACCGAGCCAAGGAGGCTGGACAGGGAGCGGCTTTGGTGTGCAGTGTGAGATACAGGAACTGGCTTTGGTGTACGCTGTAAGAGACAATGTGTCACCAAAGCCTGGCCTGATAGAAGAAGGGGTTTTGTTTGAGTCGCAGTTGCTCTAAATTTAGCTTTCTGATTTCTTATGTGGAGCTTTTCTGCACCCCTAAGTGGTGGGTTGGGTTTTTTTGGAACCAAGAAGTTGTATGTACAAATATGTTTTAAGTAGTTTTTATGAACTTTGTAAACACGAAAATTGGGCGGTATAGGAGACAAAATTTTTTTAAGAGTTTCAAGCATCTGACTCAATGGAACAATTTTACTCTTCTGTTTGTTAATGGATGAAAATCCAGAATGGCTTAATAGTGGGGCAATAATGTGTAAAATTTTGAGCAGTCCTATTACAGGAGGAAGAGAAGGCTAGAACTGAAGAGTTCCCGTGTCATTATGCAAGAAATCCCTAGGTATGGAGGTTGCCATGGGCTGTAATACATTGTTTTGACAATGACATGCTGCCAGGTGTTCCATTTTCATTGTTTTCATAGGAGAAAAATAAAGTCTGTGGGTCTATCACAAATGAAGCAGAACTGATGGTGCCAGCATAAAATTTCTGTTTAGAAAAGTAAATCCCAGCTGCTGTTTAGCTAAGGGTTAGGTAATTTGCTTCACTGCAGAGGAAATACACCCCAGGTTGAAAATGTTTGGCTTTTTTCTATGTTGCATCTGCTCACTTACAACAGAGAAATTCATCTAAATTTGTGAATGCGAACAGATTCAGTTAATTTAAAAATAAGAAACTTAGAGTGAACTTAAGATAAATATCTGTCTCTTCTTAAAATAGAAATTTAATACAGTATTTTAACTATGTAAGATGTGTATTTTTTTCCTGAGTCAACCTTTGTGCCTTAGAAGAAGTAATTGAATATTTCTTTTGTTCCCTAATTTTGCTGTGAACCTACAATCTTACTTTTGGTAAGCTTCATACAGGGAGAAACCATGTCATTTTAAAATATTTTTTTAAATGTTTACCACCAAATTCATACTAAAACATAAGCAGTTATTGAATGCATCATTATAGTACAATGGCAGCCGTATATTCATATTCCTAGTAGTAATATTTTATTTTTCATGGATTTTCTTGAATTACTGTATTTTAAAAGGGAGCATCACTGCCTGTAGCTTACACCGGTTCCATGCTGTTGTGCCTTAAAACTTTGGTGAAGACCTATGAGCCCATAGGTGTTACTACTGTGATTTTTTAAAGGGTTTTTTACACAGTATGGTATTCTAATAGTTTATGATGCAGAAATCCTGGAAATTTCAGTTAATTGCTGGGTTATGAGACTGCGATGCGTGGGAGACAGAGCACGCTGATAACAAATTGCATGTATGAATTGTACCTGTGTGTACTTATTACTGCTCTCTGGGAGAATACACCTGCTGAGCTCTGCTCCTGTCCCTTTGAATATCTCTTTCATTTTTATCTCCCTCCTGTGTGTTGCAGAATCTGCCCAAACCAAACTCTGCCAAGTACTTGCAACTAAGCAAGGGCCATCAGGCTGGCAAAATCTGACCCTGTCCCATCAGACTCTTTAGCAGAGAAAGAGTGGTCTTTGCAAACAGCTTCATTTTATGACCGTGGGAAGGGCTGCATAAACATGATTGTTTGCATTTATTTGTTTGAAAGCTTTATGTTGAGCTGTAGCACAACCTCATGAAGAGTAAAAGCACTATAGTTTTTCTGCCATCTCTAAAGCAAGATAAAGTCGCAGCTCTATGGCCAGATCTGTTGTTTCGTTCACATGAAAGCAAAATTTCATGGAGGTGAAAGGTTTGCTATCAAAATAAATGTTGCTTCAAGTCCTGATTCTTGGTTATTGCAGGTTTTTTTGCTGACGTGGGCCTGAAGAGTTACTTAGCTAGTCCTTCTAGGACCTTTTTCTCCTTTAGCACTGATGATCTAAAGGGACGCAAAGCAAATAAAGCTGTTGTGGAGTTCTGCTGAGGGTTTTAGTCTTGTGGGCCTGGCCAGATAGCAATGACAACATGAAATTGTTAGGAGTCTCATCCCTGCTCAGATGAGCTCCCTGTCCTTGTTGAGGAGCAGGAGCCAGATACTTCATAGCCACTGTCACCACCTGTAGCTGCCTCCCCCTGAGAAACTTCTTAAGAGAGGCAGGCGATGTTCCTGCCTCATCCCTGTACTCTGATTTTTGTGGAATCGTACGATGTTTCCACCATAAGCAATAGGCAGAGTATCTCCTCTTGGTTGTTGATAATTGTCTGACTTTAACAAGGATTTTAATAAAGGATTGTGATTAGAATGATGGTCTCCTAACACCACTTTTATTGAAATTTATTACAATAATTGCCATGTGATTAATAAAATGTTAGTGCATTCATTGAAATCACCGCTCTGCTATCACACAGTTAAACAGTGGTAGTTAAACGCAGTAAATGCTTCTAATTAGTTAGTAATTGAATAACGTGCATTAATTTTTATTATATCACCCATAGGATGTTTAATTGTATAGTTGGCTATTAGCTGCTGTGAAATATATGGGAAGGGTTAAGTTATATAATTATCGTAATTCAGGTCTTTCACTACTTCCCAGCTCCAAAGATCAGAATGAAATATTTTTATTTCCTAAACTTACCTAAACATGAATTAAAATTCAAATTTTTAATACCTAGAATACCTTTTCTGCGCTTTTAAAAAACACATTTATAATTGGAAGCATAAGGAGATACAGGAAATGGACTTAAGTAGGATGAGTTTGTCATGGGTAGAATGCCATCTGTTGATAATGCAACAGTCAACACTTTCTAGTAAAGAACTTTTCTATCACGGCATGATTATTTTTGTGTGTTTTGCACTCTTTTCCACTCTCCTCTGAGCCAGTTTACTTTTTATTGCTTGTGTAATTTAAAAGAGATTTGCATTATCAAATTTCATTAAGCTTCTGGGTCCAGAAGGAGCACATGAAAGGAGAGAGTGCTGGGGTTTTCTTTAAAAGGGGCATTGTTTTATATCCAGAGACTTAAAATTTGTTGTATTAAGTATCAGAGAACGATTATAATGTAATCATATCAATATCATAATAATAGGAGGAAAAGAATTTTTTTTTACTATTTGTCATTTTACCTTTTTCATTATCTTTCTCATAAAAGAAAAAAATTGGGACATCTGGTCTCTGTGAGAATCCCCAGTTAGCAGTTTCCAGCTTGGTGATATATCAAAGTAATTCTATTTCACTATCTCTGATTTTTCACAAGCAAATATTTTAAGGATATTTTAAAAAGACAAATATTAACACCAAATAAATAAATAAAATAAAATAAGAAAGGAGTACCTTTATAGATATTATGATACTTTCTTGATTTGAAAAGGGGAGTAAAAGTTGAGAATAGAGGAAAGCAATTTTGAATTACTTTAAAAAAAAGAAGAAAGATACTGACTGAAGACATTCAGGGTGGAAAGAACCTGTTCGCATGCTGAGTGTCAGTTGTATGGGAGAGGAATATCTTCCAAGAGTTTTTTCAAATCAGCAGGATACTGGGTCCAGCTTTACATCTGAAATAAATGCTAGCAGGAAAACAAACAAAGAGTCGGTTCTGAAGAACATCCTCCAGCATCTGGCACCATTTGTAGGCCAATGTGTGGTTTTTAAAGACCCTTTTTCCCGTCTGCAGTCTCTTAGAGGCTGACAAAATCTAGCCACCGCTCCCAGGTCCCACAGGTAATTCTAAGATGTAAAGATCAGCTGGTAGATTGTTTCTTCTTGTTATCCCCAGTCCTCCAACTTTTGTGTTTACCTGTTATCTCCAGTCCTCTAACTTTTGTGTTTACCATTGAGATACACTCCATTCAGGGCTGGTGTCATTAAAGACGCTTCCTTCAGAACTTGGAGTCTGAGATACAGGTATGAGATCTCACTTGCAGCACAGCCATGATTTCAGAAAAGCTGTGTTTCTCCTTGGCCATAAAGGAGTACCGAGAATATTGATCAAAAAACCACAAACAGATGAACAAACACACCACAGATCTGATGATGGGAGAATCTTACCACTCTTCTATTTTTTAGGCAAGTAAAAGTTTTTTAAAGATGCTTTTAAAATATGTCTCTCTATGTTAACATTTCTTCAAAGTGATCTTTGAAAATACCGTTGTGGACCTCTACAGAATATTTAATAAGAAAATTACACACACACACCCAATTCTCTTTTGTTTACAGCCAATTTTAATTGCTGAGATTAATTGGTTTTTTCCTTTGTTCTCACCCCAATTCAGTTCTAAAAGGTTTTTCTTTCTCTTGCAGTGCTTTTAATTGGAATATAAGGATATATAAAGGTAAAAACTTAGCTGACAAACTTTCTGCAAGTGATTCCAAGTATGGCACATTGCAGAAGTGTGGGTTGTTGAGTTTTGGGGGTTTCGTGTTTTTTTTGTTTTTTTTTTTATGGTCTTCCATATCATATTCTTTCTGCAGTCTCCACCTACCTTTGCAAGAACTAATTATTTGAAGGTTTAAAGACTGCTGCTGCCAAATGGTCTCACAGTTAGTGACCGAGTATAGCAATGAAACAGAATACTGAACCTTGGGGATTCACCTGGCCTCCTTTGCAAGCCAGGTTGGTTCCTACAGTGTTGAATAACAATTAAAGGAGTTCAAGTTTGAAAGTGACTCTTCAGATGTCAAACTACAAAGCAAGTTTCAGTTTCTTGGCATAGAAAAGGGAAGAAAATAATGCAGAAAAAGAAAAGCAGAGAAAAAACATTAGTACATGGGGTGATGTTTAAAAGTCTTCGTCGTTATATGCACGATGTTTGCTTATTATTTAAGAGACATTTAGTTGTTAATACTTGTTTGTTATAGTTTCCCTAGGGCTGTGATCATGTGTGTGTCTGCATAATCCATACCTGTCAGAAGGGCTCCGAGATGAAAAGCTTGTTTTTGCCTTTGTAAACATGTAGTAGGTTGTCTTATGAAACACAAAGGGTCATTGGCATTAATGCATCAATGTAATGAACACAAGTGTCTCCTTTTATCTTCAAGCAAAAGATGTCAAACCCTTCTTATATCCTTGGTTAAGCAATCCCTAACTGAAAAATTCAGAGATTCATATCCTTAGATATCAAAGATTCAGGAAACCAAGTATTTGTGCACCTTTCTGCATGGGGAGCTGAGACTGCCCATCACTTACCTTCCAGAAAGTGACCTCCCACCAACCTATGGGGTGTCTTTGATGCTCCAAACCAGACCCTCTGCTGAAGCAGTTGTAGAGAATTTGTGGATTTTCAAACTAGATACAAGGAAGATTTTTTTTTTACAATAAGGGTTTTGAAACCCTGGAACACGTTGCCCAGAGAGCTAGTAAGTGCCTAATCCCTGGAAACCTTCAAGGTTATGTTGGTTGCAGCTCTGAGCAGCTTGATGTACTTGAAGATTTTCCTGCTTGCTGCAGGAGGGTTGAATGAGATGACTGTAAAAGGTCCCTTTCAACCCAAACTTTCTGTGATTCTGCCACTACAGCCATTGAGACACATGCCTGGGAGAGGAGATGAGAGATGTGGTCTATGCTTTAATGCATTTCAGGTGTATTGAGCAGCCATTGGAGCAAGGTCAGGAACTCTTGTGTCTCTGCACAGTGCAGCTGCAGTGTTCCCATTCTCTGAAAAGTCAAATAGCTTCAGTGGGAAAGAGTAAAGCTTCCCACTCCACAATAGGGGACAGCTTGCTAATTAGAGCACCCTGCTGGGAGAATCGAACCTCCTGAGTCTGAATGGGGAAATCAAACCGTTTTCTCACATTCTGGGTGCATGTTCTAGCAACTTAAATTTTGGTTAGGAGTTCTTAGGGCTCAGCCTAATGCCTCCCAGTTTCCGCTGGAAGAATCGTTTCGTTCAGCACGCTGCCTTTCATGCATTCCATCCTGATATTTGTCCTATTTCACATCCTCAGCAAAAAGCCTATAGGCTTACACTGTTAGATTGCTGGCAACTACATACATCCTCAAAGGCCTTTTGAGCACTACTGTGATCTGTGATTTTACGGGGAGCAAAGTACTTAAACGTCTTCAGAAGTGAGGCCTTATTACATGAAAGGTGAGATTAATTTCAAAGAGCTGAGCTTGTCTGTCCTGTGCATCTTAAGTGCAGCGTGCAGTCTATCCAAACAGTGTGGAGACATTCTCCATGTTCTCCATGATGCAGGATGTGACATTCCTCTTTTCTTTACCCTTGCTTTGCTCTGCTTGCGAAGACTCCAGATCTCACATTGTTCGTCAGCCTGTGAAGGGGTGAAATAATCTGTTGTGAGATAATGAAATTTAAGTCCAGATTGGATTCAAAGCATATAATGTTTAGGAAATAGTTTAATCTAATGTATTTTCTTACTTATTTCTACTTACGTTCTGGAAACACCAGTTGGATGAGATATTCGTTCCAAGATTGGAGACATTTAGGATTGAGGCAGCACTAAATGTAGGGTGAATAAGGTTGTTGCACATACTACTGAGGCCAAAAGTGTTGTTAAGCACTGCATGTTGTCCACTTGGTTCTTCTGCTCTGTTTAAATATTCAGAACTTTTTCTAAAGCATTTGAAGTAAAAGTTCAACATACAGGGAGGAGAGATAGTTAGCCTTGAGAGAGCTGCCACAAGCAGCTGTAAAGGTTTTCATGACAAAACCTGGCTCTTAAGTAGTCCGTTGTCCAAAGTAAGAAATCTACTTTGAAGATTTTTGTGGAGAGGGGTGTGAAGCTGGGCTAATTCTTAAGTAGTTTTCCATATTCAAGGGAAAATTATATGAGATATTCTACACTAATATATTTCCAGAATGCTGTGATTATCTGCTATTAAAGTAAGTAGACCTTATTTTGAAGTGAACAGGTATTATCCACTTCCACCAATAAGAGGTTTTAACTTTATAACTGAGAGATCTTTTCTACCTGACTGAAGTAATCTTGGCTGATGTTTGTCTGTGCACCTGCGTTGCTCTATTCCTCCATCTCAACATCAAAAAAGAAACAATGTCGTTTTAAAACAGGCCGTTACTGTCCATGATAGGCACTTCTGATGCAAACCTTGTTTGTTGCCTTTGAAAAAAAGAGATTTGAAGTCTAATGTTACTCTTTAGTGCATCGTGCAGTACTGACCATTCATTGGTCAATATGACTTGCTCACAATTCCGGAAAGCTTCTCACTTTTGTCGAGCACGTTGTGTTGTACTGACCACAGGCCAGGCACTGTCAACTCTAACTCAAATCCTCAATGCAGAAGAGGACAAAACTTGCAAGCTGAAAGGTTTCTTGGGTGAAATAAATTCCTGTCCAGAATAAGTATCTTACTCAGTGAAAAGTTCTCATCCTTCTGATTATCTTCTAGCTCTAGACAGAGCAAGGGAAACTGACCCAGATGTCTTTAAAGGAAGTCAGAGCTAAATAAAAATATTCCTTAATCTGTTTAACCCCAAATGATGAGTTAAGAGGTGTATTTTTTTTTTTATTCCTTGCTGCTGTTTTCAAAGTAAATGTCAATTAGAAGACACTTAGGGATCCTGGTTCAGTCTGCAGATGCCAGGGGACAAGCACACACATCAAGTGCATTATACGTTGCTCACAGCATGAAATCTTCAGTATGATACAGTAAGTAACAATTTAAAACCTCAACACATATCTGGTTTCTACGGAGATCTGCTGAAGAAGATCACAGACTCCTTCAGCAGTGTTATGATAAGATATGCAGAAAAGCATTGAGAACACTTTAATTTTAAGATTTTGTACTGTGATGGCCCTTAAGTGCTTCTGGGGGATGGGACTGGGGTGTTGTCTGGTGCTCCACAAATGCAGTTCTATGTTTGAAGTATATCGTCGTGCAATTTGTACATAACTAGGAAATAAAGTAGAGGGATAAACAGGGAGATCAAAGCTGACTTGATTCGGGAAAAATATTTCTAAGTATTTTGTGCCACACTTTTTCTGGTTTTTGGTTTTTTATTTTTTTTATTTATTCCCCAGAGGGTTTGCATTTTAAATGAAAAATGGTCAGGCTGGAGTACAAACTGAATTTAAAAGCAACTATATAAGCTGTAAGTACTGATTTAATAAACCATTAGCCTATTCATCTTGTAAACATCTTTGGAGAAAAACTAATGAACTCATTCTGGACAAAATTGCTTAGTGATAGAACATCACTGTTGAACACCAGCAGAGAATTTGGTGCTCCGAGGCTGTGTCTACCCTGCAGGACAGATGCCTGCCGCTGTGCCACCCTTGTCCCCATTTGCCTGAGTGGAGAACCTCTTACAGTGATTTGTAGCTCTCTTCCAGCCTGTGTGCCCCGCTTGCCTCCCATGGGAATGAGCTGTCAGACAGATGGTGTGTTCCTAATCCTGTCCTCCAAGGCCAGGAGCTTATATGTGCTTCAGGGCCAAAAAAACTCTCCCTGCTTTTCATATTATCTAGAGAGAAAGGGCACAAGAGCTTATGTGGCTGAGCAAAAGAAAGGTATTTGAATCCCTCTGGCTTTTTACAAGTAGCTGTAATGGTGTTTTATAATCTGTATTTTTAACAATGGTTGGATTGTTCACTTTTATGTCAAAAATAATATAGATATTTTAACAATTTATATCACAAAATGTCAATGACTTCAGAGATTTGTTACTCTTAGAAAACTATCAGGCCCTGTACGATAAGAAGCAAGCTAACAATCTTAGCTTAGGTCCGTGCTAATTACAAGCAACAATATAATTATTTTCTTTTGTGTATTTTTTTTTAAATTTACCCTGAATTATATGTTATGTAGAAAATAAGCGGAATTTTATTTAGGACATCACTTACAGAATTTATGAACAGGGGAGGGGATGAAGAGAACTCCTCCTGAAGGGAGTAGTGATGACATGGGGAATTTTGGGTTGAAAGGAGTAGAGGAGACCAAAGAATAATATTTAGCACAAAAGTTATTCATTATGCCATACGTGTTTTAATAGTTCCCAGTTGTTCCACAGATATAATTAATGGGAATAAGTGGTTGAATTTTGGTTTTAAATTACTGTAGACAAATGTCCTACTTGCAGACAAATTTAAGGATCCCTTACAAAAGAAATTCTGCACAACTTGACGCTAGTTTGAAAGTATTGGGCATAAATAAGGATAAAGGTCAACGTGCTCAAAAGACAGTAGCTGAAGGGCAAGTGAGATTACCTTTGGGAGAATTCAGAGTCTGCTGTATAAAAGATCTGTGTAAATTAAGTATCCTCAGCATCTCTTGGGGGGAAAAAAAACCTCTAACCAAACAGGTTATCTAACCCTTTGATACCTAAATGTAGAGGTTTTTGGTCAGTGGCTGAAATAGTAGGCTGAAAAAAAACTCTTCAGAGTTTCAGCTCTTTACTCATTGGTGCAATGGAATTTATTTAGGCAACAAGGAGTAAAAACAACTGCGTATCTTACGTTCGAACTTTTACTCAGACTTTATATTTCATTTAGCCTTCAGCTATGATAACCACAGACATACCCTATAAAATGTTATTTGTGCCCAAGAGTACCATTAATTTTCTTTTAATCTTTCTCTGCCTCAGGAAACATTTCAATTGAATTTTGCTCTTCATGCAAGGAATCAAGAGTACCAGGAGCCGAGCTAATTTCCTTTCATTTTCCCTTTATTTCCATATTTTTAATAGATTCATGAGCCATGATGCTAATACTAAGGCTATTGTAAAGATGTGTTAAATTAAAAATATGTTTTTGTTGTGTCCATCTGCTAAATTCCCACCATCTTCCTAGAGTTTACTGAATTTCCTGTCATCAGATCTCAGTTTCACAGTTTGGTCTAGTGGCATTTCCCTGACTAGGCAATTTTGTCTTCTCTGCCCTTCCCATTGCCGCTCCCTTCCTTGCACAGTTTTACTCGTCTTCTCAGGCTTCCATGGATTCCTTACGCTGCATTCCCTATCTTTACTAGCTGGGAACTATCTCCTGTTCCCCTTTTAAATTTATCAAATTGTCTTAACCCTCTCTCCAGCTTTGTTCTAATTTTATTTTATTACTTTTGCCTCCACCCCAGGTAGAGGAAAGCTGTTGTATTGGCAAGAACTTGGACAAACGTGGGTGTCATTTGTGTGAGAGCTTGAGAGAGAGGGTATTTTACTCAATAGCAAATAGTGAACAACTCTGCATTTACTACCCTATTTCACTCTTACATCTTCAGTATTCTGATGGCATATTTCTCTTAGATGCATTGAAGCAGCTGTTTGACACAGAATAATGCCACAGCGGAGCTTGACAACTTTTTTTTTAAGCAGGCTTTGGATGGGTAATGATTATAAAATCAGGATCTGTGCTGAAAGATAACACCTCTAGCAATCTCAACCCTGAGATACTGGTTCAGAATTAACTCAGAGGGAAGTGTACCATCTGTTGCTAAAACCTCACACTAAGAGCTCAAGCAATTTCTAGCTTAAAGGGAAAACGGACACGAAACTAGCTAATTAAGGGAAGCAAAGAGAGGGATGGAAGCAAAAACTTTAAAATAGCTTCTGGTCCTCTGCTTGTGTCTGGTGCTGTCTGACTGTAGAGACAGCAGAGAGAATTGACACCGCAGAAAAACCAATGTGCACAGGAAGTTCTGTCAAATGCCCAAAGTAAACAAATGGGAAGCAAATATTGTTTCATTGTATTTGATTTAGAATAACTGTACTGTATTATGTAAAGCTTCTCCAGGCTCACTTAGGATGTTTAAACTGGTACTGTTCCCTCAATGCTTGATAATCAGGACTAATTTCTGTGCCAAAAATGGATCTCCAGATAGCTTGTTTACTTCAAGGCTGCTCATCAGCCAAACCTAGCAAAAGAGTCAGAATTTCTTGTTGGTGCTTCTTTACATGAATAGCTTATTTTATCTCTTAATTACTTAATCGAATGGTTTAGGTGACCTGGAAGACAAGAGAAAATGTTCTGCTGAGCTTTGGTTTTGGCTCTGCTAAGAGGAAAAAGAAGAATATCAAAAAAGGAGCTGAGGCCTCGTCTGCCTGAAATTAAATACAGCGCTCCAACTTGCTTGCCCATGCCATATCTTCAGATAATGCAGTGATAAATCTCCCATAACTGTGGAACCTGGGTAAATGCAGATCTGACCTTTTGTTTACAGCGTATCAAGGGAAATTTTTATGAGACCACAGAAGTGATTCAAAAGGTTTAGAAACATTATGAGATGGCAGAATGTGTCCCATGTGGATAATTCTGACAGCAAAGATCTGACACAGTTTCTCAATGAGCAGTGCCCTTTCTGTAGAGTTTTGAACAAACCATTTGGTAGTGATGTTTGAGAAACATTTTTGGTAATACAATTCAGGGAAAAAAACTGATCTTTGCTGCTATAATTAAGCGAGATTTTAATGTTATTAAAATATTGACATGAAAATATTTCCTGGGTGTACAGATGTTGAGGCTGGTACAATGCAAGATAAGATAGAAAAGATAACATTTTTGGTTTAGGAAGAAAATTAGTCAGATTAAACTTTTATGCTTCCTCTAACTTTCACTGGTTATGATAGTTTATCTACTCATCATTTAAAGTGGGGACTTAAATCAGCTTGATTAAAAGTCCAGATTGTGTTTTGTTACATAAAATGAATCTATTGATTAAACAATTACAGAACAAAAATGTCATGAGCAAGAAAAGGAGCCATGCTGCTGAATTCCAGATTAAAGTCTGTTCTGCTGCCTGAAAGGAAGTACCTTAAAGAACAGAATAGCAGCAGAAGGTTGGGACTCATTTTTTGGGTTAGAACACCACTTCTGGTTTTGGTTTGGTTTTGTTTTAAATTTAGGTATCTTCTGTAGCCTGTGATTTGGTTTCTATCTGTACAAAGGCACATGTTACAAATACATCCACTAATTATCCCTGCATGACTAATTTGCTGCAACTGCTACCCTTGATAGAAGAGTATCAGGTTAGAGAATACCTGAGCAGACTGACAATAGAGAAACCGACGGGCCCTGATGCGGTGCATCCACAGGTGCTGAGTGAGATGTTGTTGTCACTGTGAGGCCACTCTTGGTGATCTCTGAGTGACTGTGGCAATTGAGAGAGATGACACACAGAAAGCAGCTTTGCAGGGAAGCACCTGGGGTCCCAGTGTAGCCAGGCTGGCTGTGAGCCAGCAGTGTGCCATAGCCAGGAAAGGGGAGAGCACAGTGAAGGCTCAGGCAAGGTATTGACGAGGTCAAGGCGGGGCATCCTTCTATGTACTCAGCACTGGTGAGGCCACTCCTGTAGTGCTGGGAGCAGTCCTGGGCTCACCAGTGTGAGAGAGACACAGACATGCTGGATGGTGTCCAGTGAAAGGACTGCAGCATCTCTCCTGTGAGGAAAGGCTGAGAGAGCTTGGGAGCCTAGAGAAGGCTCGGGGGGAATCTAAGATTCCGAAGGGAGAGTGCATAGCCAGGCTCTTTTCAGGAGTGCCCAGTGACAGGACCAGAGGCAATGGGCACAGTGTGAAACACAGGAGGCTCCCTCTGAACATCTGGAAGCACTTTCTCTCAGATGTCATGGTCAGTGGGACAGACTGAGATAATCCAGCTAATAAAAATACCTGCAAAACTCCAGCATGCGTAGATTGAAGAAGAGAGACAGGGAAAGGAGGTTGTGCGGTTTCCAAACCCAAGAATGCTGCCAAAAGTTTTAAGGAGTCACTGTTTTAGAAAGGGTTTTGTATCTAAGTTCATTAAATTTGAGAGATGCATATATATGAATTTGTAGCCATACTGGCTAGTACATGAAGGATATGGATTGTTTTTGTCGTGTGTATTATGCTGATCCTAGTTTTCAGCACTTAGCATTTCTTTTGCTGTGTTTAATTAATTAATGTACAAATTACCTTGGAACTTCATTATTAAATTATTTCTAGTAAATACCCAAACATTTAAACTTAAAAGTGTTTGGAAGTATTGGAAGTGTGCCATAGCTGTGACATAGCCAAGGTCACTAAAAAATATGCCTGCAAAGATTATCTAGGATTATGTTTTATAGTGGGGGGGGAGGGGGGGAGTGACCAGAAATGAATAGACTGCTCTTATGCCAATTCCCATCTATTTAAAGTCTTCTAATTTTTTCATTGGTATGAGGAGACTCATTCTTGGTGTACTTAAAACTGCAGAAATGCTCCATTCAGCAGTGCTGCAGATGAACTTTTCCGTTGTTTCGATTTGGTTCTCCTGGAAGTGGTGACCAAGAGGTCATCTTCCAACCTTAACAATTGTATGAACTCTTGCGTGCTGTGTGCACCTACACCTGTGGTCACTTCAGCATTCCAGGTGTTCCAACAGGTTGCTACAGCAACAAGCTTCTGCAGGGAGAAGATTATCTGCTGAGCAGTACTGTGCATGTTTACTGTGAAGCTGCGGAAACAAGTTAGTAAACTTTCAACACTGCAATTAACCAAGCATCTGGGGTTGCTGTCTCTGTTACCCTGCAGCGTCAGGGTGCTATCATATTTTATAAAATGGCCATAAAATATATATTACCTGACACCAAAATGCTTCTGAAAGGGTTACTTAGCTTTTGCAACACAGGTTGCGTATTTTCGTTTGTGGGTGTTATGTTTGCTTGCAGTCGTGTCTGTTATTGGCCTCAGGCCATTAAATAAATACATAAAAATATTCTAAATAGAAACATAACAGATCAACAAAATGTGTAACCCCCACACCATAGTAATTTTTGTAAAACAAGCAATTTAAGAAAGAAAAAAAGCCATTTAAGAAAAAAAAACCAAACCTTTTATATCACCTGTCAGCCTCATTTGCTCTAACTTATGATCTCAGAAATTAGATCATTGAAAATGAAACAGATGGAGGCTCCTTTAGACTGGGTAGGTGTGGGAACGGGAGGGAGAGGGACACAGCCGAAGGCACCTTCCGGGGTGAGCAGTGCTACTTTAGCACCTGCTTTGGCTTTGAGTTGTCGTCTGGTGACATCAGCCTCACGGATATGTTCGCTGTGATTCAAGCTGTGGTTTGGCTGCATGAGGGGAGAGAGGAGAATGACAGATAGGAGAATAAATACCATCTCAGTATTTTGGTCTGACCCTTCTGCCAGTATTGATTCATTCCTGAGCAAAACAGCTGGCATAATGCAGTTCCCATCTTCTGTCATGCAAGCGATGCGCAGAAAGGATTCCTACCTCCCGTTTCCTTCTTCCTAAGAAAGTGAGCTGAAGCCTGGGACTATTCAGGCTATTAAAAAACATAGTTTCTATAATGTATGCCTGCATTTTGTTTTTTCTTATGAACTGCTTTTGTAATAGGTGAAACGAAAATACTAAAACTACAGAAAGTCTCAGCTACACAACAGTGCTTTTCTTTGGGAGCTGTATTCTAGAATAAAAACTTGTTTTAACCCTGTCACATGTTGCATTCATTGTTTGATTGGTATTTTTGAGTGCATTTCTTAATTCTTTCATTGGTTTCAGTTCCCAGTTTTCTTTTTGACTCTGTAGGTGTTTTTGGCACCCAGTATGTGCCTTTTTTAGATCATCCATTATCCACACTGGTGTTTACCTTTTTAATGTTCACAGTGAATATGCCAGCTAAAAACCAGGTTTATTTTGTATATATACATAAGGTTTTAATCACTGTCTTTCTCAAAGTGGCTGGATCTCTTCATATGACTGACATACTGAATCTTTGATATTGATTACAGAAGGAACTACAGAGTAAATAATAGACAAACTTTTTTTTGTGACACTGGAGCAAGATGAAAAGGACGTTATTTTCAAGATTAAATGGGAGGAGAAACAAGGAACATCTCAGTATCTGTCATTTCATCTAGGTAACATTTCTGTCTCAGAATTATCAGAAGTAGTGTTGTTCATAGACAAGACCTATAAGTCATTTAAACATAAGCAAACACCAGTTTGCAGCTTTCATCATGAAGATTTAACTGTCACACATACTGGATTACAAAAGTCAGTCTGTTGTATTTTCGTTTTCCCTCTGTGACATATTTTTATAGTGAAGAAAAAGCATTTTAAAAAACAGAAGAAAAATCTAACCCACTTTAAAATTCAGTGTTCAGAAGCATGTACTTCTGAGCTGATGTAAATTCATAACACTTAAAAAGATCTGGCACAAGTTAGCATTCTTCTCTTTCTCCCCACTGAATAACAAGTATGATCAGTTCTTTCTGTCTGCCTATTTAAGCAAGGAGCTAACAGTACCAGCTCAGGCAGGCTGAGTAATGTATGATTTTATTTTTTTTTCCACACTTAGAGTTATTTAATAAACCGCCTTCCTGATCTGATTTACAGGAAGTTACAGTGGAAATAGACTGTCCTTGAAACAGGTGTTTTAAAGCAAAATAAAAGGAGTATTCAAGCAAAGCAGGATAAGCTGTATGTAATACACTGTCCAGACTGAACAACTGGATGTATGGTTTTTGCATTTCCTCTTAATTTAAGCTACTTCTCTCAAGGTCTGCAAGGTATAAACTTGCAGATAGGAAAGTTACACGTGGTAGGGTACCAAACTGGGATTTGGTGTGTCTATTAACATCTCAGATTTGCCAGGCAAAGCATACTCCCGTGACATTGTCATGTAATTTAGGGGTTTGGGACCTCGTTATATATTTATGTTTATAAAAATGCAATGTTAATGATTTTTTCTTCTGTTCTTTGCATGTCTCATTTATTGTCACTACTCTCTCTACTTTGGTGAGATGTGCTTTTTTCTGTGGGCTGAGTGCAGTTTGTGAAATTGCATGGAAGTACCACAGTCTACATGGAACAGTGAAACAGTTGTTTAATTGTTGGACATTAAGGTTTTTTCTTTTATTAACAAAACACTCTGATTTTCAAATTACGTGAGCACTACCACGAATGTGGTATCAAGATGTTGTATGTTAATATGCAGTGTCACACAAACCTTTCTTAGGTTACCCTTAGTAGAATCTAACTGCTCCAAAAGGCCAGATGAATTATTTTGTTTTTAACTTGGTGCTTCCCAAGCTTAGAATGTTTAAAATTGGTCTTGTTCAACTTAAAATGTGCTGTGAAAAATTCTATGCTGCTTTCATCTTTTTATTTCTAGATGTTGTCACAGAAGCTTTAAAAAAGAAAAAGTCTTCAGGTTTACAAATATTTTTTTCCTACATAGGCTTTAAAATATGACACTGGGTAATATCACAGTCTGTGTCTTGTAAACACAGAGCAATTGAGTTCTGTTCCAGTTTACGTGACAGACCAGACATCTCTGATTGACAGATTTGGAGCAGGGAGAACAGAGGAGCTGACATTATAGCATTCCTTATTGTTCAGCTGTGCACATACGTCTTTTTTTTTTCCGGTAAGTTTACCCAAATGTCTGGAGGTGAGATGAGGTGGTTTCTGACAAAATAACTTCAATATTTAGGTAAGGCCTAGGTTGTCATGTGACCTTCATAGAGGATGGTTCAAATGACATATGGAATCCATGTACAGGAGAATTAACATGTGGTGATGTTGATGCAGTCATAAAGAGATGGATTCAAATGTATTGAGACTTTTGACATTTTCTGGGTTCACCTTTTACAGCTAAAATGCGATTGAAATACAGACTGTCATTGTTCTGCTGAAAGGTACTTACTTCCAGGAGATAGATATTTACAAGTTACACTCTTGTTCAAAGTGTTTCAGTATCGCAGGTCAGGTTGGTTAAAAACCCGGTGTAGGCACAGCAGGGTCCTGCAGGTGCTGCATCTCCCTGGCCCAAGCATCCTTTTTGTGCCATTGATAAAGGGTACAAATGCCTGTGGCACGTATCTTGGTAATAGATTATGTGTGGCTGTACAGGTAAGTGAAACTTTATTGCAAAAAGAGGTCATAAATAGGTCAGGACAAAGGATAAGAAGAAAAAGAAATGTTTTGTTTAGTTGGTTTTCTGTAGCACTTAAAAGTCTTTTATAGTATGGATATGATTTTTCAGCGTGAAACTGTATTTCAAAAGATATCACAAGTAGTGTTCACGTTTTGACTAAGATTTCCTTTTATGTTAACCGTAACGTTCTCATGACTGGTAATTATTTCGTAGATTGATTTTTGAGTTTGATTGGGAAAAGACATTAATGGAACACCAACTCTGAAGAAGATAGAGGACTCAATTATGGAAAATTACCAATGATTACTCTGATATGTAACATGAAGTAATTGCATAGTGACTGGGTAGATTTGCTGAAAGGAGTCAGGAAACCAAATTACTCTGTTGCTCAGCTGGTAGGATCCTGAGAATTCCTGTCAATTCTGAACCTCATCAAGGAATAGCCATCAGTCAGGTGTACCTTACTGATCACATAAATCAGCTGTGATTTGTAATCATGATAGCTGACAGTGTGGCTCACAATGTGAGTGGCATCGTAAGTGTGACACCCAAAAGACTGATTGGCCGCAGTCTTTCCAGGAGAAGCCTTGGTTGCCCATGGCTTGCTCTGAGTGAGGTCTGACGGAGGATTTCCTTTGAGGATCCTGACTGACTCGTAGGGGAGGTTTGTTTGTAGGTTGCCATCTGGATGTGCCCCAGGAGAAAGCCTGCTGAAGGCATCTTGGGCTGAACAGTGCATGACTCCAGCCTGACACTTGGGCCAGCTCTCACCCTGTAGAACTCTGCATTTCAAACTCAGAACTTTGCAGCAATAGTTGCCTGTTGCTGTCACTGATTTACTCCAGTTTAACCTGCAGCTGTTTCCCAAGGAGTAGTACAGGGTATGTTCCAAAGCATCCTTTACCAGGTGGTCTTGAGGTCAGTGCTGGCTGTGTCAGTGCAAGAAGTTCCATCTGCTTATTGGAGGGAATGACAACAGCTGAGGTGTGCTTGGGAAATAACAGCAGGCAGTAGTTTACTATCAGCTAAACAGTTAATAAATACTCCTAGAGAGCCAAGTGCTAGACAGCAAATCAAATGCAGCGTGCTGAGTACAAACATATATGAAGAAGAAAAGATTAAAATGTAATTTCATTTACTTGAAAAGCAGATAACAGTATATTGATTCATTAGGGTATTGATCTTAGTAACCTTAAATAGAGTTTCCATGTCACTTGCATTAAACGCCTAAGTATAAAGATGGAACCACATATTACCAATGCCTTTTACTAATAAGTATTACCAATAATGTTGTAAAGATCTGAGAGGAATTCTGGTGTTAGTCCATTATTGTACCTTCAAATGTTATTTGTTTAAAATTATGTCATGTATATTGTGATATAACTTACCTTTTCATCACCATAAAAGTGAATGTGATATTATACTGCTGAATGCTGTCACTTTCCTCATCTCTATGAGGTGTTTTATCCTTTTGCAGGGCTGATATATAGTCTACAGAAAATGACTTAATATATCCTGTGCTTAAATTTGCAACCTATAAGAGGGAAAATGTAAATTTATGTTCAGACTTAAATGCAAGTAGCTTGCACTGAAAACATACGGATAAATCAGACGGTAACATCTAGTCCCTTTCCTTGCTCATCTCAGCACTGTTTCTCATCTGACCTTCATTAGGTGGTGCAAACTGCATATCTAGAGAATTAGATTATGCTTTTCCAAAGGGTTTGCACGAATATTTTCCTTAAGATGCTGTGAGAATTAACAGTGATTTGAGCATCCAAATCCATAGAAAGTTTTTAAAGTCTCAGCTACAAGATAATTTTCTTCTACCATTACTTTCATCAACCTTCTTCCTTCCTCCTTTCTTCAGCCCAAAAGCTTTTCCATGGGCTCAGGACACTAAATGGATCTGTTACAAGTGAGTAAATCGAAGAGACAGTACCAGGTATGAGCTCTGGTCTTGCAGGAGAGGGTAGAGGCAATGACTTGAAACTGATGGCAATATTCTGATGAAGCTTTTTAGAATTACTTTCTAACTATTTATACATAAAGGAACAGCTAGAGCAGTGGAGAGAGACATGATTCTCTTCTGCTGTTTACAGTAGCCGCTCATGAAGTGGGAGATCTAGATTCAGTTATCTGTTCTCACGAATACTCACTTATATATTCAATGAGGTCTCAGGAGGAATGAGTACTCACCTTGTAATATCTTGTAGCTGCATCCCAAGGGGCTCCTGTGCAATGTGGGTGGCAGAAAAGCCAGGGTCCATCTCAAGACAGCAGATCTGGAACTGTGCTATATTTACCAAGGATGTATTGGACCCTCACCTCTTGCCTTTCCAGATTAAGCTATTTTGTGTCCTGAGAAGGACTCAGGGGTGCTGGTGGATGAGAGGCTGGACATGATCTGGCAATGGGCACTCCCAGCCCAGAAAGCCAAACGTGTCCTGGGCTGCATCCAAAGCAGCGTGGGCAGCAGGGCAAGGGAGGGGATTCTGCCCCTCTGCTCTGCTCTGGTGAGACCCCACCTGCAGTGCTGCGTCAGCTCTGGGATCCCAGCATAGGAAGGACATGGACCTGATGGATCAGGTCCAGAGGAGGGCCACTGAGATGATCAGAGGGACGGAGCACCTCTTCTATGAGGGAAAGCTGAGAGCATTGGGTTTGTTCAGCCTGGAAAAGGGCAGGCTTTGGTTTGACTTAATTGTGGCCTTCCAGTACCAGAGGGGAGCCTACAAGAAAGATGGAGAGGGACATTTTACAAGGCCATATAGTGACAGGCCAAGAGGGAATAGTTTCAAAGGAAGAGAGTAGGTTTCGATTAGATGTTAATAAAAAAAATCTTTCCTGTGAGGGTGATGAAGCACTGAACAGGTTGCTCAGAGAGGTTGTGGATGCTTCATCCCTGGAAGTGTTCAAGGGCGGGTTGGATGGGGCTCTGAGCACCCTAGTCTAGTGAAAGGTGTCCCTGCTTATGGCAGAGGGGTTGGAAATAGATGATCTTTAAGCTCTCTTCCAATCCAGGCCATTCTATGATTCTTAAAGATCTTTTTTAGCCAACTCAGTCATGGCAATACAGCTGAGTGATATCAGAGCTAGGGTCCTTCTTACACAGGCAGCAGAGCCCCTGGTGTGTGTATGTGTGTGTGGAAAGCACTTCCAGCAGAGTTACAGAGGGAAGGGATCACAGAGGTTTGTGAAGTTAACCTTGATGCAAATCAGTCTGCCACACATTCTGTCTTGAGGTTTAAAAAAATAACCAAGATGGGCTTAAATCATCCGTAGTCTTAACAGCTGGATGCTTTATTCATTATAGGACACATCAACTTCCTTTTCCCTTGGGAAAAATACAGCTGTTCACTTCTTATCATACAGAGTTGGTAGTTCCTGAGAGTATATGATTTCAGTTCTCTAAATAAAACATTAGTTATTATATGAAAAAATCACTATTTACAAGTATCCCTATGCCATTATGCAAACAGGAACATCCCAGGGTGAGACTGTGCACCTGTTCCTGTGTTATCAGAAATAAACAGGCGTACTGTAAAACTACATAGATGTTTCTAGTTTTAGGTCCTAAGGCCAGCTGCTCTGCCTTTTGCCAAAGTCCCTTCAGAAAGGAAGGAAAAAGAGTGCATTCATGCAGGGGATTCTCAAAGAGTTGAGCAGGAATATTATTCTCCAGTGTCATTCCCAGGTGGATGTAGGAAGAGGAGCCTGTGCTGTATGTTTGTTGTGTGCAATGAGATGTGTTGCTTTTGTAGTGGCTTTGGATATATTTTCTGTGATCAGACAATGCAGTTTTGTTCTCTCCTTAGGCCACTTTGGGTTTCTGAGTATTTTTACCTTTCATATTTTGAATTTTAAATAAGGTAGGACTACATGTTAGTGGTTTTGCTTTTAGGCAGTGCAAAAGGGGAAGAAACCCCAGGGTAAAATTTAAGCTACAGTCGTCAAAACAAAACAAATTAATAATAGAAAATTTTATTCTAAGCCCTTTTTTGATGATTAGTAGGGAGTGATTGACCATGTACTAATTTGGGTTACAGTATCCTTCACAAACTGCACAGCGTACCACATTCCCATTGCCAGAGCGGAGGTGAGACCCGCGGTTTTCCCGAGGCGCAGGCATGGGTACAGCTCTGCCAGGTGAGCCAGAACAAAGCCTGCCTCTGGCAAAACCAGCGGGGATGCTGCTGAGCTTGTCTCAACTTGGAAGTCATTCTGCATAACCTACTGTAAACACAGAGGGATAATTCAGAGATGGAAATTAATGCAGACACAAAAAATGATAAATGAGAATCCAAATCTTTGGTTGTATTTGACCTTCAAGTTTGGGTTCCTACACACACAGAAACATCTGCATATAGTTTATTAAGTCAGATCACACAGCCTAATGGTGGACTCCATGGCAAGCTCAGTGGCTTTTTTCTTTTTACTTGGTTTGTAGATGTTCATTGTCTGTGATTTGCAAGCATTCAGTAGTTAATTAGAAATTTGAATTACTGAAAGGTGTTCTGTTAAAGGGTGCCTCATTCGTACATTGCTTGCTAGTTTCATTTTTTCTTTCCCCACCCTATCTTTTTCTAGATCTGATAGATATTAGTGAATTACCCTCAATGAAATTATTTCCGAATTATGAGACTGTAAGTGTGCCATTAAAGTTTTAAGTTCAAGTATCAGCTCTTGTGATAAATCTCAGAAGATATTCAGAGCTCAAGTCATTTAGCAAAGCGCACACATTTTGACAAATACTTCAGAAGTGAGAGGAGAAGGCAAGAGCGTCAGGAGAAGGGGAACAAACTAGAGGGAAAACCAGTTAATTGTTTTCCTAGCACTGAGACTCATATGAAAAGAACGAGCTGAGGAAGCAGGGCATTAGAAAGCTTACCTAGGCTTTTAACTGGATTTTAACCTCAGCAAGTAACACTTACAAAGCTGCAAATAATTGATTTTAAGAGGGGAAGATCTTTAATCCAAAATGCAGTTTTTGGATCACTTTATATTTGTATTATGTGACTTGTGGTCAAGTAAAAGTGCAATTTGAGGTAGAGCTTTTAAAAGTCGTAAGAAAATTGAATATGTAAAAATTTCTATTTTTACTCCCTTGTGTTAGCATTTGGGCGTATCTGGGCTTTCCAGGAAAAGTGATAAATGCAGGCAAATTCTATATTCTTCTACTCATAATAATAAAGGAAACATTTAAGTGGACATGCTTTCTTTAAAACTCACACCTTGCTCTGGGTTGCAAGAGAAAGTGTTTGCTCGTACCGTTTCTAGGAGCAGATGATGCTCCTAGAACACTGCAGACAGATGATCTGCAGTGATTTCGCAGAACATAGATTTTTGTTCCCTGCAAGTTGTATTGTCACATTCAGATGGATTAAGCTGAAAGTTTCCTGGGAAGCCTGTAGATTCTGGCCTAATGACCTCTTTGAATATTGCCAGTAACTTACAGTGTAATTGCATGATAAATCAGCCCAGCCAGAAGAATGGCTGCAGTCTTTGGATGAAGAGTTCAAAGCTAGCACTGACAGCCATCCCCATTCAGCAAAGGCAGTAGACAATATCAGTGTGCTTCCTGGTGTGGTCCTGGGAGCTGATACAAAAAAAAAATTTTTTTGTATTCCTTCCCACTAGTAAAAGATCGTAAGAACTGTTGGCTTGTATTTGTGCTTTAAAGAGATCTTTCGCTGTATAAAAGACTTACTTGGACTATTTGCAGAACATCTGATGCCCTTCCATGGAGAAGAACCAAACTTAAAAGATATTTTTGGTTGGGACTATCCATTGTTATAACAATTACTTTTTTCTATATCAACTCAAACTAAAAGCAATTTTAGAAATAAAGCTGATGTAAAATAACTTCTGGGTTGTAAATATCTGACCCTCTAGACTATAAATGCACAATGATATAATTTGGAAATAGAAATTCAACAGCTTTGAACAGTGTAATATTTCAACCTGAAGGAAAGGTGGGATGTTCATATTTTATATTAAATAAAAGGACAACAGTAGTAAAAGTGCAAGCTATTTACATGTCTCCTTCTTTACCTAATATCATGTCTGCCATGTTTAAAGTACTGTGGTTATTTCAAAAGTTTGGCAGATTCCTGGGAGATCAAAATATTGAATAGGTTATAAAATTTTGTGGCACAACTGGTACTTGTCATGGCCACCTGTCTTTGCCTGTCTTTAGTCATCATGTCTCTATCTGGTTCAGGATTTCAATACCTAATTATACTATATTGATATTCAAAGTGATCTGCCATCTCAAAGACACTTCGGAAGGTAATAACATTATATCCATAGTTAGTGGAAGTGTCAGCAGTTTTTTGGTAGCAGCTGTATGAGATAGTTAACTGTGTATTTAGGAAGGAGATTATGCAAACAATCTTCATACATAAAAGCCACAGAATTTCACAATGTATAGTACTTCCCATAAACACCAAGATTGTGGTTATAGTGGTCACTTCGATGTTTTCTAAGATTTTACAATTTTTTAATTTTCTGAGGTCAAAAATCATCAAAAAAGGGCTCATCCAAAAGTTTCCTTGTATTTTAATTAGTATGCTGTAATTTTTTCAGTTAACAGAGAATGAATGAAAGTCTCTTCTGGAGTTCTAGTGAGAGGTAGAAAATATCTTCATCTACCAGCCAGGAATGTTCCAAGGCTTAGGCTGTACTGAACAGCTCCGTCTACCAGTAGCGTGGGAAATAGTTGCTTTTCCATAACTGAGGAAGCTCCTTAGCTGCAAGTCCTTGGGGAATTGTGTGAGGCAGATTTCAGACTTCACCTGTCTCTTCCACTCAAAAAATACTTTCTATTGCAGGAAACACAAACTTTGACAAGCTGTGCTCATCTAAAGCAGATGTCTATCCACAGCCTTTAAGAGGGCTGCTGGATCATGCAAAGTTTGCTTTTCAAGGCAGTTGGTTCTAGAGAAGGGGATTACTGCCTCAGTTCGAACTTGAAAACAGCCTGAGCTTTTAGTGGCCTGAGGTTGTAACATTAATTTTATAACTGTGTAATAATTAACTTTATAGCTATGCTGTGTCGTTTTGTCACCGTACTGGTCTGAATATTAATGTTCTATGTGTGATTGCAATTTTCTTTCTCATCACCTTAAGTAGTATATACCTGGTGCTCCAGCTGAATTTTCAAATTTATTTTAAAAATTGTATTTAAAATGCCCATTTTAAAGTGATTGCATTTCTCTGATTTTAACTTACAGTTTGATGTGCCTCTAAGAAGAAAAAAAACCCACAGGTTTATCTTGATTGATCAGAATGTTCTGAATTGGAGGGTTTCTGATAGGATCCGAAGGGAGGCTATGGATCAAACAATCATTCATGTGCCCTAAACTGTTAAGGCTGGACTGATTTCTCTGTTGCTTCATTTGTTGTTGTTTCTTCTTCTTTTTTACTTCCCTTGGCTATCTGCAATAAAAAAAGTATGAAGTTTAGTTTTCAAAGATGAAATTTTTGGACTTGAAACTGTATCCTTTTAAGGGGCTCTAATATAGTTTTGTAGTAGAACAAACATATCTTAAAAAAAAAAAAAACACAGCCCGTATAAATAGTCTTTATGCAATCTCAGGTGAATGACTAACCCTTATTTCTATATAGAGTTTAAGTCAAACTTCATCTAAAAAGCAAAAAAAAAAATAAATTCAGAGTCAAAATGTGTGTTCAAAATCACCATCGATAAAGGAAATGTTTTGGGCATGGCATTAATGCAGAATGAGTTGGATGTTGAGCAGGTTGAGGAAGTTGGAGGTTGAGGAAGTCTGAGTTTTATTGAATTTGGATTGTGTAGATCCCCATTTGTTTCTCTTGCATTTGAATGAAAATCAAGCTCTTCTTTTTATCTTTCTATTTCATCATTAACTAAAATCATAAGGTGACTTAAAAATGTGGCTAATTGTCTCCATTGTCGTCCCCGCCCCTCCCTCCCCCCGCCTTAGCATTTCTTTCATCATAGTTTTGCACTGATTATTGCTCAGAAAAGACTATTTTTTTCTGAGGCTCTCTCTCTGATTTTGACCTTTTTCACTTGAAACAGTGCTCCCTGGCTAAGAGATTAGCAAAGGGCAGGTATATTCCGTCTTCATCTCCCTTCGTTAGGACAGCGAGAAAATTCATTAATTTCCTGTTCATAGACAGGTGATACTCTGTAAAGGCAGGGTAAGAAATTTTTGCTTGGAACCTCTGACATTTTGTCATTTATGCAGTGCTAAGTTTGGAGTTCTTGGGTTATTTGTCCTTCCACACAGCTCTTGTGGAGTGTACACAATGTTTGATGCTGCTACTATGAAGGCAATTTGTATAATCAGTTTATGACAGTTAGAGGAGCTATTAATTGTATTGCCATTTTGTACTTTAGCAGAAGTTGCAGCCAGATAAATGATCTTGTTCTGTATCAGCTTTTGGAAAAGCACATGAAAAAGGTAATTTTTATTATTTTTCCTTTATAGGAATTAGTGGCAAGATGGATATTTTTCTCTTTTTTCTCAGTTAAATAGAAATCATATGCATTCGTGCATGCATAATCTCATTAAATTTCTAATCAGATTACATCAGCCTTTTTCCTCTCCTAAGCAGTCCTGAAAGCATGTTGGTTTGTATAAAATTCAGTCTGCCAAAAGATAAACAATCACTTTGCTTCCATTCTGAGGCCTCAGAAGCAACCACGCAGTGTTTTGAAAATGCTAGGTAGAGATATCCCATATGCATTTGGAAAACTGTTGCAAAAGGAATGAATTTTTGTAGGTTAATGGTAGTAAAATGTTGGAAAGGGAGATGTTGTTTTTAGGTACTATCTTAAATTCTTGTCTGCAGATTCCAGTAATATTTAATGATGATCATATGAGAGCACATTATTAGAATATGTATGTATATCTAATATGCCTGGATTCCAAAGGTTAATGGCACATTATTGGGTTTCGTATGCTGATGTGTTCAGAAACTGCATTTCAGTAGCTATACAAAAAGATTATTACAGCTTGAAATTTGGTTAGAACTAGTAAAATTAAAATTCTTGCAGCCTCAACTGAGTCTCATAGTGCTGTTCTGTAGTAAATACACCCAAACAGAATGGCTTTGTCACAACAATGTTGTATGCCTATTTCACATGTAGAAAACAGGCAAAGGAGTGCTAAGACTTCAAATGGTCAAAAATATGCAGTTGTTTAAGTTTTTTTAAATCTGGATTGTGTTTTTTATTATTCTTTGGTTTTAGTTTTGTAATTTTCAAAACGTGGATCCTGATGAGTTAATTTGCAATACTGGTCTTTCTGTACTTTATCAAATCAAACCCTAAATGCCTCACATAACCCTGCAAATACAGAATATACAGAGTTGTGGATAGCTGTGAAAACTTGGGGGTTGTTGGCTTTGCTGCATTTAGAAACTTGATGGTGGAAGCAAGGATCAGATTCTGTAGGTACTGTTCAGTAACTTCACTGTCTCGGTCATTTGACGTCTTCCAGTTTCTGCTTGTCAAGGGTTTGTACAGCTAGCAGGATCTGTCACTGGGCAGTGCCTACCTTGGGCACTAAACCAAAGAGGCACTGTAAGGGAAAATGTGTGGTTATCAGGTTCTGATCTCTCTTGACAATGTTTGTAACTTCAGTGAATTCTGATGAAACTCTTTTTTTCCCCACCAAGGAGCAAGGTCGAAATTTGCTTGGGTTAAAGAAATTCCACAGGTGGTTGCTGAGACTGAGGAAAGTTGGTTCTGTCCGTGAACAGGGAGTCTAGTAGTTGTAGGCTTTTCTTTTCATGTTCTGTAAAACCTTGCAGCTTTAGCCTCCATCTGATTTCTTAATGTCCTCATTTACTGTGTCTGCATGCATATTCCTCTGCTTTTATTCATGCCTTCTCTCTCTTTTTTCTCCTTTCACTCTGGGTCTTGTGGCCTTTCTTCTGACTTTCTCCTCAATTTCTTGTCTTTAAAACAATTGCTTTTTCATTTTCCACACAGCTTGAGCATCTGCCAAGTAAGTGGATAATTGGGCGTTAGGGAAGGGATTGAAAGCCCACTAGGAGCTGCAGACAAAAACCTGGACATGCGGTGGGAGGAGTTAGTGCCAGTGAAGTCCTGCTCAGCTGCCTGCAGCATTATATGCACATTTGGGACATGAGGAAGTAGGGTTTGTTTTGCACAGAGAAAAAGGAAAGAAAATGTAGATGCCAACATGTCTCCCATGCAGCTCTGCAAAGAAGCCTTTTCAGCAGCTTGTTATTTTCCCAAGTTTAGATTCCTTTCCATAAGCAGGACATGGGATGTATCCAAGAAACAGAGAGAAAGATTCTCTAACCTCATAACTCTGCGGAACTAAAATTGTGAAGTGAATGGTGTCAGTTTGGGAACTCTACCTTAGAGTGTTCTGCTTTGACACCATTTTCAAACTTACCCAACTTATTACAGATTCAAATTTTTAAGAGTCCGTTTTTTAAAGAGTTGCATTTGAGTTACGGGAATTACCAGCCCAGACTCTTTTAAAAAGATTAGCAAATGATAGGCACTTTAAAAAAGTTCTCTCTAGGGAAGAATGCAGCAACCAGAATAATACATAGAACTGAACTATCAGGTCGGCCTATAATCTGTTTTATCCTGTGTATTACCAAAAAGATTAGAAAATAAAAATGAAAAGCCTGTATTGACTACAAATAACTGTACAGTTGCCGTAATTCCAGACGGAAAATGTTAAAAATTGCTCTCTTTTTTTCCTAATACTATTGAGATCTTTAGGATATTCCTATGCAAGATAAGTAGTTTTGACTAACAGTCTTTTTCACTGATTGGTATTTTGTTTGTGATTGAAGCTGGGCTCTGCTCTTTCTCAAAGCCTCCTAAAGGAGTATCACGATCTCAGAGGTGTCATTCTTCCTCTGTTTCAGTGACAGGTGGAGAATGGTTTGAGATCACAGGCATTCCTGTGAAGCCTGTTGATATCTGAATCTACCGCTTTGTTTTGACTCACACTCAGCATTATAAAACTCTAGTGAACTCGGTGGGAGTTAGGGATGCTCACAATGACTCCAAAGCAGACCATAATTGATGCCAGTCTGTATGGAAGAATGCTTCAATATTTCGCACTTCCATCATGATGTTACTGTGCATGGCTATTCTCAGTCTCACAGATGTTTAAGAAAGATAAGGGTAACTAGGAAAAGCAGGGATTATTTAATAAAAGAAAAATCAATTCTTTAAGCCTGAAGGCTGTTCGGGTTTGGTACATGACATTGGGCATCTCTGTGGGCATGTTGATATCAGTGACAATGTTTTTGGCAATTTAACCACTTTCTTTGACCCTTACTTTGACGCCTTTGTATGTCAGCGATACTCTCAAGCATTCAGTAAAAGGAGAATATGAAGGATTAGAGAGAGAGGTTACCAAATAAAATACAGGCAACAAGAGTCTTGAACATCATCACCTCCAAAAAAAAAAAAAATTAATCTTACTCTGGTAGAGCAGTAGATTGTCTTGGCCAAGCAAGGTCAAGAACCTCTCCCATGCATGTCAAGAAGATCCATAGCAAATTATACCTTCACTTGGAGTTATCAGTCATGAAGCGAGCGTTCAAAATAAAAAATGCGCAACCGTTCATGCTAATTTCAAATGTGTACGTAATTTGTAGTTCTGAGGAGTACTTTCTGTCATGGTAGATTGGCTTCTTTATCTGCTAATTAGGGCGCTTCAGTACCTCTGCATAGACACCTAGAGTTACATCAGTAGTAAAGAAAACAGCTCATTATTAATCTAGTGATGAGGTTGTAAAAGCTGAATCAAAGCACTTTGAATCAAACCTGTTGACTTTCATATGTGTCTAAACCTGCAGTTTAATCATTAAAGTGAAACTTAATCTGATTCAAAATCTTTGCAGTTACAGACAAGGCTCTCTGAGTTCACAGAGCTTATTCAGAGGAAGAAGCTGAGAAAAATGCTTTCTTAGAGTCCTAAATGGTCGATCAAACACATGCATTTATTTAGGCTGAATTCTCTGTATATTGAATGCTCCCTGTAATCAGGGTATAGTCCGAATTATCATTTCTTATTTCAAAGAGAATAGACAAGCTGTGGTGGTGAAGTAGTAAATGTCATTTTCAGATCCATGCCCCGGTCTGCCACTGAAATTCTCCTGTTCCCTTTTTGTAGCCGACTCTGAGCTTCTTTCCAAAAGTGTGCTATGAATATTATATTCAGTGTCTCCGCAGAGATAATCAGCTAACTCCCATATGCAGAGAATTTTGTTGCAGTTTATGTTTGGGAGCGTGTGTTCCCTTAAGAAAAAAAAAAATAAAAAATAATGGTTTCAAACAAATGCATCTTTTGCTCTTGTCAGAATGTGACTAATTACTGTGACTTCCAGCACTTTTGCCACAGTATTCTGCTGGGACCAAGCGAGAGGTATGATCCAGCTGCAGTCCATAATTAGGGCAGAGCAAGTTAGCAAGCAGTTTATGTGTTGCTGTAGTGTGTACAAACTGAATTCCTCTGTAATACACCTGGAGAAGTTGCAAGAAAGAAAGAAACATAAATAAAAAGGAAAATGCTGACAGAAAACCATATTCAATAGCGAATATGCATAGTGATGTGTGAAATTATATTCTGTACTAGAAAAAAGGAGGAGGCTGTTGTTCTTACTCTCAGGGGTATGTGTGGCTTTAAATATATTTTAGTGCATAACAACAGCATACAGAATTCAGTGCTTAAATATATTCAAGTAGCAGCCTAACCTGAAAGGAATGTGTGTCATATACTCAGTTCAAAGTTGGTTTTTTGTTGGTCTTTGTAGTATTCATGTAGTACTTGTGAACATATGCCATCAAAATTTGGCCACTGGAGAAAACAAGAATTATTTTGTTGAGTTGTTTTTTTTTTTCTTCTGTAGTGCTCTGTATAGAATAAATAACACTAAAAATACCTAGTGAGCTGAGTTGGCTTGTGTTGGCTTGAAAGAGCTCTGCAAGTGTGTAGGTGAACGTGCTTTGCCTGTGCTTTTTAAATTACAAGCATTTAAGCTTAATCACTTGCTCTTTCAAGTCATTTGCAATCATCTGCTTTTGTTTTAATATTCATGCTTTCTTTATGCATGCTTTGGAAAGATTGCTTTCTCTTACATATATAATTATACTTAAATGATATAATGTTTATTACACAAATCAGAAAAACAGAAATATGTTTGGGGGAAGTATAAAAATGGAGGAGGTAGGTCAGACTGTCATCATGCCATCTTTGACAAGCAAGCCCTTTAATTAGTAATTAGCCGACTTTCCCAGACAGTTTTCCAGCAATGATTGTGTCACTAACATTATAGGAGAAGGCATTGCATGGTAAAGAGGAAAATCTAGCCAGCAGTGTCACTCAGAGCTGTTTTTAAATGGATGATTTACAGTCTCATGTCTCTTGTTGGGTTCTTCAGCCAGTTTTTTCCCCTCTTGGCCAAGACTTTTCCCTTAGCAACAGATTAATGGCTGTATTGTTATTATGCTTGTTGCTTTTTGTTTGGTTTGTTTCTCAGCAAGTACAAATGTTTTCTTAGCATTTGTTATAATACAAAAAAAGCAAACCTGACTCCCAAAAGTGAACCATACAATTCTGGCCTCTTCACTGACTCAGTTTTTCATTCTAGTGTATTGTGTTGGCCTAGAAAATTAGATACACGTATGTATGTCTCCATATACCTGTGTTTAATGTCACCTTGAGAACTATGCTGGATTAGTCTTAAGGAATGTGTTCTTCAGCTCTTTAAGAAAAAAAAAAAATTAAAAATTATACTTGTGATTTGGGAGGAAGAAGTTTCTCTGTGTCTTCATATTATCTGGATGTGCTGGTTGAATAAATTGTGCTTCCTAGAAATGTCGAGGCTTTCAACCTAAGCTCTAAAACCAGTATCCTTTTTTCCTTCCGATCTTGTTACTGATACTGAATTTTTTGATTGCATTATTCAGACCAGCAAGAAATTGGGGTTAACAGAGGAGTTTCTTTGCCACAGTTATACTGTTGTATCCTACAGACTCACAGATGACTGCAGACTGGCACTGGCTTTCTGCCTGTTTCATAGGGTAAGGGGTAAACCACCCCTTCTCCTTGAAGAGCTCTAAATGTCTTAAAAACCCCTTCACAAATTCTGAAGTCTTGCTACCATGTTTTTTCTTTTACCCCTTCCACTGTTTTTTTAGCAAGTTTTTGTTACGTCTTTCCATGGATAATGAATTGTTCACTCACAGGTTATGATGCTAATATCTTAAATTTCTTCTTGGAATCTCTTGTTCTTTGTCACATCCCAGGAGCTCTCTGATGAAAGCAAGAATAGTCTTTCTGTTGAACATGGCATCGCGATATTGTTACACTCATCCTTGAACTCCTGCAGTGTTGCTCTGGCTCTCTTCCTCCATAACCAAACCAACATGGCCATTTCCAAGCTGCACTGGTCATACTCTGCAGCACCAATTTAAGAGATAATATTCCACATTTGTGGATAGAGGTTGGGTTCTTAACCCTTGTATCTGGTTCAAACTCCTACTGAAAGCATGAGGGAATGGCATACATGAGCAGCAGTTTACCTCATTCTTCTCATCTCTATATTCTGCTCTCAAAATTACTCTGATAACTGCTACTACCAAAGAAAATGCCTATTTATTGGTAGAGAAAGCAATAATTTCTCTGCAAGGAGTAGAATTTCTGACAAAACGTGATCACTTCCCTCTGTGCTGTGGCTGTTGTCATTTTAAAGAATATGTCCATCTAATTGATATGAACTTAATTCTGCACACAATAGTTGTCTCACAGTAGGGAATACCTCCAGTTGACTGTGGAAACCACCAGCTGAAAGCCGCAGAAGATAATTTAATTAATTTCTTTGTCTTTGAAGCCTTGTAAAACAGTCAATACTTCGACTTTTAAAGCAGACCTAGCACTCAAATTGGCATCTTTTTAATAATGTATCCTTCATGTACATTCTGTAATTTAATGGGAAAAAATATCAACAAATGTACTTACATGCTTTCTCAATCTAGTACATCAGTTTGTCTAGGAACTGGCAAAAACTGAAGTTACTAAGTCTAAAATAAATCAAATATATTTGACTTGACGCTCATACATTAGTCTCTGTAGGTGAATATAGAGGATTAATTAAGTGTCCACATCAGTACATTTTTACTTTGTTTATCTGTTTACTTAGAGACTCATCTCAATTCAGAATATTCCAGCTCAGTATAAAATTATTAGGTTTTAGTATTTGTTTCACTCTATATTGCATAAAATAATTAATTTTTATGGATTATGGGGTTTGGTGGGTTATTTTCTTCAAAAATAGGCTACTATACAGTTCAATTCAATGATTTATATACCTCATTTTAAGAATATGAGGTTAAAAAAAGTAGCATAGAAATTTAAAATCTAGCTATTTTTCTCTTTTGCTGAGTTAACAGAATGTAATCATCTGATATGGTGACTCTCTTCAGGGAGGACAATGGGTTTGCGTCATAAAAAAATTTCCATTATTTTCCATAATGGAAAATTCCTAACTCATATTTGGATATTCTTTCTGACATCCAAAAGAAACAGGCAAATGAGGTGATAGCTATTCCTACTCTGTCATCAGATTATAAAACATTTTCAGAAGTTAATCTAGAAAAATACTTTGCTTCATTTGAAGTCAAAATATTTTTATATTTATGATCAACCAAAAAGTTACCAACTTGATGTTAGACGTGGATAATAGTTTTAATTATGTTATTAGGTACTATTTCTCTCCTCATTTATATGCAGTTAGTTTCTTTCCTTTGTCTTCATCTACAAGGATAATGAAATAGGTTTGTTGGTTTCACATTCTTTTCTACAATGCTGAAATTTTGGGATTGTCTATAGCTGAAGATATATTTATTTATAAATATGTAGAACTGCTTCCTTTTGAATTTCATGAACACGTCTTGTCAGTACCTAAGAGAGAAATCTTCCTTCATTTACACTGATCTTAAGCAATTAAAAAAAAATCAAATTTGGAAACAGATTTGCAGTGAGATTCTCTTGAGAAACTTGTTGTGGAATGGTCAAATCATCTTACAGTGGCAAAACAAACTCAGATTTAAATATTTTGGAGCCTGAGAGTGTTGTGAAGCTTGAATAATGCATGTGTTGAAAATAATGTCAGATGAGAGGTGATACACAGGAAACAAGTACTATAACTGCATTGTTGTTCCTTTTAATGGAAGCACGACTCACCCTGCAGACACAGTCCCTGTGGCTTTGGGCTGGTTTCATTAATTTGTTTACTCTCCGCATGTGTTTTGTGGAAGAAGCCTCCCATAACATTACATTTTAGAGCCAGATGTTTGCAAAAGGTAGAATTTTTCATCTGGCACAGCGTAAATGTGATAACCAGTGGCTGAATGTTGCTCCTGAACCCACTGTCTGTGTCACCGACAGCGATGTTAAACAGGGCTGGTCCCAACACAGACCCCTGAGGGCACCACTCATCACTGAGCTCCTCCTGGACACTGAGCCATTGACCACAACTCTTTGAGTGTGACCACCCAGCCAACTCCTTATCCACTGAGGGGAACATCCATCAGATTCATGTCTCTGCAGTTTAGAGACAAACATATCATGTGGGACAGTGTCAAATGCTTTATACAATTTCAAGCAGATGATTTTCAGTTGCTCTTCTCATCCACCTCCACCGTAACCTCATTGTAGAATGCCACGAAATTTGTCAGGCGTGATTTGCTTTTCGTGAAGCCCTGATGGCTGTCACAAATCACATCCTTGCTTTCCACATGCCTTACCAAAGCTTCCAGGAGGATCTGCTCCAAGATCTTGCTGGGCACTGAGGTGAGACTGACTGGCCTGTGGGTACCTGGGTCTTGCTTTTTTTGACTTTTTGGAAATGGGAGTTATATTTTCCCTTTTCCAGTCAGTGGGAACTTCAGCAAACGTCTCAAGTGTGATGACTAGTGGCTTAAATCTTCAACATCCTGCTGATACCCGTTGGTATTCTGAAACAGTTTTTTTCTTTTTTGCTTGTTTGTTTATTTTTTTTTGGTTTTTATTACAGTCCTTTGTGGTAAAAAACTTTTCCTCTTTTCTTATTCTGCCTGAAGTCTTAAGAAAGCTTTACTGGAGGTTTTGAAGGTGCAATTTATACAAATTAAGGATTAAGGAACTAATTCTCTTCAGTCTCTATGTGCAGTGTGCTGGGAGTCCTGAAATGAATGTTTGCCTTAGAGCCCTGAGTGTCTGTTTCACATGTGTGTCAGGATTGTGTTTCTGCAGCTTTTTCAAGATAGAAGCCAACTGTTCAGGTGTTTTGTAGATGATTTCTGATGTGGGATTTGCTTGAGCTTTCCAAGTATGTCCCAGTTGCAATCGATGCTTCCTTCCAATGCCCTGGAAAGCAATCCATTCAGCCCAGTGAACAGCATAGCCTAAAAATTATGAGCCTAATTTTGGCCAGATTAACCTTACTTCTACATCAACAGGTTTGCAACAGATAGCCATGCTTGTAGATCAGCATCCAAGACAGCAGGATTTTCTCTTTCTTGGAGATTGTTTCACATTTCAGTGTCTTCCCATCCCCTAAATTTATCCCTCATCTGTGCCATGATTTCTGTCTCTGTTCCTGGAGAAACACAAGCTGTACTAGCCAGAATGAGCTACACTTGCAAATGTTTCTCTTAGGTATTTTCCTGTTATTTCTTGGAACACTGTTGGTATTCTCTCTGATACCCCTTATCTCTTCTTGCTGCTCCCAGTGGTATCTTTCACGAGAGATAGTGTCTCAAGAGAGTTAGGAAAATAACAAGTATTTTCATTATCTGCAAGAATTTACACCTTTACCCCCTTTTCTTCCTCTTACCCCAGAATCCAGTTGGCTTTAAAGTATATTAATTAGTTCAGAGAGATACTTTCATGCTGTCAGGTAATCCTACCCCTTCAGGAGACCTGGTGAGTTTTGCAGTGTGGCAGTCTGTCACTGTATCATAGCGTGAGCTTAACCCCAAGCCTGAGCTCATGCAGGAGTCATTGTCCTTCACTAGAACTGAGCAAGTTCAAACCTGAGAGGAGTTTTTCAGCATGTGGAAGGTCCAGGCCTAGGTACTGTTGAAAATAATTTCCAAGGGAAAGCAAACTGAGCAGCTAGGCTTGCGTTTTTGGCCATGGAATGCAAGGTATCTATACTTGCTTCATAATGTCCTTTTATGTCTTAATTTAAATGGAAAATTGTGGTTATAACACTTGTATTGATTGTGGGTTGTTGGGGTTTTTCGGACAGCATAAAATGCAATAGCTGGCTTCTGTGTAAGGTAGTTCATGTGTAGCAGGAGAAACATACCTTCAAAATTGTCCTGGTATTGGAAAAAAGTCAATATACTTCAATTCCACTTCTCTTGTAAAGGGGAAATATGGTTTCCTCAATAACTGTTTTTGTCACCATTCAGTGTTTTTTTTCAAAAGGAAATGAGTAAATACCTTGAAATAAATAAGTTTGGAACTCACAGAGGAATCAAAATTGCGTGTTACAAGGGTGAGACAGATAATCACACCTTGGTAAAATATTAATAAATAATGAAATAAATGTATGGGAGAAGAACTGATCTATTATTAATTACATTTTCCACAGGCATTTCCGTAATATGACGCCGTCAGCACTTATTTTGAATAGGTATTACCAGTTTGGTATAAATGTTATATACATACATTTATTTGTACATTTTCAAAGCAAAACTGCAGAAAAATCCTAATTCTGGTGAAACTTTACAGTTATGTCTTTGTGTAATATAGATTTCAGCTACATTCTTAAAAAATCAGGAATAATTTAGGCTAATACCTCTTTTTTAAGGGAAATTGGGAAAGCATATTTTTACCTTGTTTGTTTATTCCAAATAAACTTTAATACTTACTTTCTGTATTCTCAGGGAAATAAAAAAAATGATACACATGGAATAATAATCTCCTGCTTTCAGACTATCAGTAGAGGAATGTAAATTTAAAATAAATTCACCAAATTTGTGTGCTAGATGAATTCAATAGGATGTTAAAGAGCAAATTCTCACAGTATTGATGAAAAAAAGGACTTAGTGGCAGAATGGATTTATTTTTGTACAAGGGACAAAGCCCTGATTGAAAAAGGAAAATAAAAATAAATATTTCACTATTCTATCTCTCCATCCTTTGCCCCAAACATCAAGACAGTGTCTGTCTCACTCATGGTTGTTTACATTCATAAGAGTAGAGGGACTGTGTCGTCTGGGATGTGTTTCTTGTTTCATCTAGGCCACGGATTAAAAGAAAGATAAGAATTCTTAGCAGAGATTCCTTGGACAGCACAGATTCCACAGGTGACGGTGTGACTGTCTCATGATGCATGACCAGCTGATGTCATAGATGCTCCTGCACGTTGCTTGTGCAGAAGTACACACACACACACACACAAACACATATTTGCATATCCAGCCACATTTTCCAAGTGCCAAGTGTTCAGAGCCCCGAGGGGTGGCCCCAGGGAGTGCATCATTTAACCAAACATGGCCTTGGGCTTGACCTCGGTGGCTGGGGCTGTGTCAGGCTGCCTCGGGGAGAGGCAGAAGTGCAGAAGGAGAAGCAGAGGTGAGCAGGGTCATCAAACTGTGACTCCCTTTCGGCAGCAGGGCTGAAGACAGAGCTGCAGGTGGCTCCAGGGAAAGTCACATCTACAGTCTCCCTGTAGTGATATCAGAGCATATGAAGTAAGGCAGGGAGCTGCTTTTTCTTATCTATGCATCCTTGGACTTTTATGCATAATAAGTGTACAGGATCTGCCGTGGTAAATCTGCATTGTCAATTACTAGACATTGCCTGGGGACTGCAAGGTATCATTTCAGTGGCATTTCACATTTTAGGGCTTATCTACACAGCATTGTCTAAATATACAGGCACTTGAATGGGCTTGGGTAGCCTGTGTGGGACTTACAACGCTGCTGAGGTACCTGTGCTGTTCATTTCAAACTAGTTTGTGTGGGAAGGAGCATAATTAAAGCACTGAGTGCTGAGGGGTTTATATTGTTAGCTTGGCAATGAAACTGCTTTACTTCTTTCCTCCCTTAGAAAAATCCAAACAACTAACCATCAATAGACAATAGAGTTCCTGATTAAAGCTCCCAGGAAAAGCTGCCTTTATAAGTGAAATATGCGGACCTCTAAGAGAACAGTGTGTACAAAAGCACAGAGATTATTTAACAAGGAGTAGTTTTTATGTGTAATCTCAGGCACTGTGTTTTCATACCTGGGAAACAGCGTGACTGGAATTTATTTAACTATGTAGAAATCACTGCAAACCATATCCTTTTACCCTTACATGTTCTGTTTAGTATCTCTTCCAATTGAAATTCTTTCAGATTTCATTATGTTTGCTCAGTATAGATTGAGCAGAACAGTGATTTGGTCAATGGTCTCATACATGCTAGCGCTTTTATGTTTATATTAGGAAGTGGAGTATGTTACTTTAATCAAAGCAGAGAGGAAGTTATATTTCTTTATTTCCTGTAAGTGTGGCGTTTAATTATTATTAGGTCTATGAAAGTTTACAGTCTTCATAGAATGACTGTAAAGCCATTGATGGCAAAAAAAAAGATTTCAACTTGGCCAGGAATCTTATATCTACAGTATATGTTTTTTCTTTATTCTCTGCATTTTCTAGCACCATTGTCTTCAGATTTGTAGATTAAATTGTATATTGGACTAAGGTTTTATTCTGGCACATGTTATCCTTTCTGAGGAGTATTGCATGATACCTTAGCAGGCAAAGGGTTACTTGCAGTGTATTTAGAGTACTGGCCTGTTGCAGCAAGGCAAGAGGAGAAGACATCTCAAGTATTCTTTCCTTTGTTCCTACCCTCCCTTTTTTCTTGAAACCCCTGCTAATCCTTTCAGCCTTGACACCCAAGCTCAGAACTGAGAAGTATAGTTGTTGACCAAGTGTGGAAGAAAACAAGTACCAATCCATTTGTTCATACAGAGTCTCATTTATATAAGGAAAAGTCGTTTTGAATTGACAGTTTTCATTTACCTTATATTCCCAGTGCCGTTAAGAACCTCCGTGTTCTGTGATAAAGCTGGCTAACAGACTTGAGGCATTTGCCATGTTGTCAGCAAGCATTTGGAAACACATTTGTAACCGTGTTGGCTCTAGCAGACTAATGCATTGAGTCTAACTTCTGCCCAAGTGCTGAACTAAACCATTACTTAACAGGCAGTGCTTGGAGTGCTTGGAAAGGTGTGCTGATGGGCTGTTACAAAAGCAAATGCAGTCTGACAGAGTTCCAGTGGTGGTTCACAAAAGTATGAGGCTGCTTGTCGTGCAGCTGAGAACTGCCAGGCCTGCATCACATACTTGAGCACATCTCTGAATTGGGTATCTTTCCAAGCAAATCTGAAAACTTCCACTAGTTGGAAACCTAATTTTGAATTATTGACCAAGAATTAGTGAATCATTCAGATGTCAGAATATTATTACGTCACTCATACGACATCCTCCCGCCATGTTTCTTCACATTGGAGGGAAGGGAGGAATTAAAAGGGATTTTGAGTTAAGACAGCAGCAAATAACAAAGACTTGCATTAAAAGTTATTAAAACAATGAACAAGGATTCAAATTGACTATCTAATTAGTTCTTGGAATTCACTGCTGGGTACTATACAGAAAATCTAAGGTGTAGTTAGAATATTAGATTGCCAGCTTAATTGGGCAGTATAATTTTGCAGCAGTACATAATGAGAATTCAAGCCAACAATTAATTCAGTGGTTCAGCTGGTAGAATTCTTGGGTCGCAGCCAGCTTTGCTTATAACCTCAGTTAGATCCTTTCTTTCCATCCCACCTTTCTCCTGAGCACAGTCAGCTTGCTTTTCTACTACTTATTTTAAAAGGAAATTATTGTGAAATATCAAAAGTTAGATGACTTGAAAATCCAATGCCATTCTTGAACAAATATTGAGTATTTCATGAGACAGGAGTAAAGAAAGAGCAATATTTTAGTAAATGATTTAGATGAAGTAAAACACGTCAATCTAAACACCGTGCTCTGCTAAGACAGGATTTTTTTTCTGAGTTAAATGTAATAAATACATAAAGCTGTACTGAAAAAAAGCCTTTTGAAGCCCTTGTTGTTCTCTTTATGTCATGATTGTTGAATCCTTCAAACTGTTTTTCAAACTAAAGGATTGATTCTGAAGTGTGTGCATGTAAACCAAAAAGGTAATAACTATTCTGCATATTCTACAGTGCTCGTAAATTTGCTTCTGTTGGTTTCAAAATGCAGGCAGGCAGCAGCCTTACCTCCTAATACCTTTCTAATATATTTTAGACCTGTGTTCTTTGAAGAAGGATGATAGAAGACATTTATATGTAAAATGTGCATAAAATTAATCACATATTCAGGAATTACTTCTAATTCAAGTCTCATTTACTTTTGTATAAAGATGAACAGAATTGCCAAGTCTACAAACTGTTTTCTTATTTGAGAAACACTGAAGGGTACTTCAGTTTGCTGTAATTACTTAAGAGAATAAGCCAGTGCTGAGGCAATTTAAATTATCAGTTTATATTACAGACAACTTCAAGTGACTGCCTCTGAGAGCTAGAATTTAGGAACGGTAGTAGAATTATGATTTAGGAATTTTTCCATTCTTTTTAGGACTTTGTATGTGGGATTTTAGGTCTTTGTTTCATATATAAACCTTGTGGTTTTCCCAGTCCCAAAATACATATTTTCATTACTTTAATGGATGCCCTAGTTAAAGAGGCAAACGCATATGCAAAGAAGAAGTTGAGTAGAAACTGTCACTTTAAACAATGAAGATCGTTTACTAACTGAACCTTTCAAATTTTTGGTAGTACCTTCAGTAAACATGCTTTGTGTTATAGGAGTCATAGTGCTGAAATGCCTTTTTAGAGATGAAAGCGGTGTGCTGCATGTCATTAAGACATGCTGTAATATTTTCTTTTACCTGTAAAACTGCCTTGTGCTAATGCAGTTTGTCCTGAAGAAATGAGTTTAGGCGGTCCCATTACAGTTTAGTATTGTTATATATTAGTAAAATAGTTGAATAGAAGACTTTGTAACTGAGTAAGACCAGATACTGTAAACAGAAAGCAGTGAAAGATATTTTCAAAAAATCAAAATGGAGAATTGCTTTAAAAATGTGAAATCACCTGGAAATTCACCATGTGTAAACAGGCTTGGGACAGGAGAAGAAGCAAATTGTAACACTAGTGGAAACCCTGCCAGGATGCAAGTTCTCCAGGCTTCTTCCACATTAAATTGTTTAGTTCTGTATTCTTCGTGCTGCCTATGTACTGTGTCTAAAATTACTTGATTTCCCCTCCTTGTTCTTTGTTTACGTATGAAAGGGACAGGTGGAGAAGCAGCATCCCACTGCAGCTGTCAAATGTACAGCAAACTGTCCTGTTGTAGGAGAGACCAAAAGCCTCATGGATATGCTGCCTTCTGACAGTGAAAAAAAAACCAACCAAAAAACAAATGAATGTAATTAAAAGATAATAGAATTCAAGTGTGTGTTTCTCTTAGTATTATCCAGCAATGGCAGATGAATTCTGAGACGAAGATGAGATACTTATTTTTGAAGCAGTTGCAAACTATTTTCAGCAGGAAAGTTCACATCCTATTAATGTTGTCACTATCCAAGCAAATGTTAAGCTTTTAAAGCTTATATTTCCGCTCTCCCAGAAGATAGTTCAACCTGCCACTTGGCTTGAATCCAAAAGTCTTTGCTGCTGGCATTATCGCGGTGACACCCAAAATTTTTCAGTGCCATGCAAAACAAACATGCACATTTTGCTTCTCCAGAGGGCTTGCAGTGTCACAAGTTGTAAAATCTCACTATTGAAAGCCGTAGAAGAATTGATTTACTTTGTGTGGCTGCCATTATGCTGTTGCTAATGCTGCAGTGTCCTGAAGAGCTAGTTCAAGATTTGTCCTATAAAATGTGGTATTTATTGATGTGGAAGTATTTTTGTAGGCTATAGCAGAGTAGCTGGTCTCAGATACTGCTCAACACCCTCAGAATTTTGACTCAAAAATTAAGGCATTTTTCTAGCTTTAGTATCCATTCCTTATTGTTCATAAAATCTGTTATCAAAATGTACCATAAATGGTAAAATATGCAGACTGCAAATATTAATAATTCTCCTTTTAAGATTTGAGTTCTGTTCTGGAAATTAAGGTCTTTGCTGTTGTTCTTTTGCTCTGTAACTTGTGAAATACAGCTTTATTTTTCTCAGCAGGTCTTTCTTCTCTAGTTTTTTTTCGTGATAATAATAATATAAAATCCAGCATTCATGAAATGCAAATATGTAGTAATCCAGCATTTTGATGATAGATCCAGGTACTGTGGTTGCTCTCTTGTGCCTCTTCCTTGAAGTAATTTATTATTTGGGCAACAAGAGGGTGAGCTGCCGATCGTGCTGTTGCACTTCCAGATTTTGATGGGCTCTTCCCTTCAAGTAAACTCCATTCCTAATGATGTGCTTCATGAACTGGTATTGATTAAGCAATCTGAATCCCATTTCGGTCCACACAGATGTGCTGCAGAAAATAAAAGAAAAAGCCAACATTTCAAGTAATAGTTAAACACGCTCAGCCTGGAAAGCACATTTTCTGTTAGAATAGATGCAGTTCAGCCAGAGACAGAACTGCAGTTTTGGATGGAGAGACGTATAAAATTTTTACAGGTGTATCAAGCTTGAAGGAAGAAATGCATAATCAATCTTCTTAGTTTATAATAAAAAGTACAATTCATGATTGCAGGTGGGGTTATATCAGAGAACACCTCATATCAGAATAAGCTTCAGCCAGAATAAGCTTCCTGGAAAAAACAGCTGGTTTGTTAGCCTGTTTGTTGTTGTTTGGGTGACATGGTTTTTCTCAGAATCCAGAACGCTGAGTTTCTCTTAGAAAATGCACTTTAAAGTGTTTTCTTAAGAGTGATGTAAAACTGGTTGGTCTCCCCAGAAATTTTACCCTTTCAAAGTATGGTCCTGGAGTAAGCATTCAACTTCTTTAGGATTTTTCAGACTGGTTTGATACCTTTTTAGTGGTTATTCTTTGCTGCTTATTTGCGTGTTATGCCAGCACTGGGAATCTCCCAGAAATAGGCAGATGTAGTTGATGTATCTGCTGTCTGTGTGATGTACCTTCTCTGTGGTTTCAGAAGGCATTTTTCACAATCTAGAAATGAGAAAATTGTTCCTGTGTAGCGTTAGTAGATTTGGCAAGTGTCTTTCTGCCACGGAAGCAGCTTCAGTAGTTTATTATAAATGCATTTTATGCTTTTCTCACAACCTACTACTGCATACAACTCATGCCATTATCGTATCTTGGCATAATGAGAGTATTTATAGTGCAAACACCTTCTGATGATTTAGAGTCATTTTTGAAGGCCAGGAAGCAAGTAATATTTCATGAGCTAATTGTTTCATTTTCTCTACCAAATTTAAATTTCGTGTTGCCATTAAGTTTACACTTGTCATTCAGAGTGTTAGGAGAAATACATTTGTTTGCCAGCTTTTCCTGTGATAATTCTGAATATCATTAAGATCCCTTTGCCTCCTGTCTCCATCACATAAACTTGGAGTTTAGCTCTTTCTGCTACCTGTACAGGGACTTGGAATTGAGATACCGAGGAGAAAGATCTGAAATAGTGTATAAATCTCTCCTACCCTCTTTCAGAAGAGATCAGGGTAAATACAGAAAATTCTATTAAACCTGTAAATCATTATTATGGCCTTACTTGGAATACTCTTAACACTGATGCTTGCAGACGTAAGCATCAAAAAGATGACTGAAGAACGGATGTCACAGAGGTGACATTATCATTCAGTTCTAATGAAGGATGGGAAATTCACACAGTAAAGAATTTGAACAGTGGAAATAATCACACTGTAAAATTTTATAGCATGTATTTAAGTTAAAGTTTGAAAAAGGACATTGTAAGCATTTCTTTTTTTGTATACGACATATATTTTTGGCAATTTTTTAAAAATTCGATATTAAAAATGACATATTTGAAACACACTTTCTTTTGGAAATAAAATGTACTTCACTTCCAAAACTATAAAGCACTGAGAGATCATTTCTTTAAAAATATTAATCACTCCAGCTGTTAGTAAGTATATTTACGTGATCTGTGTGATACCATAAGGCCCATTGATTATATAAAGTTCATCTTAGTGTGACTTTGTAAATTAATATTGGGTTCATGTACCATCATTATTCGGTTCTTTAGCAAGCAATGTCAAGAAATATTTACATTTTCAAGTTCTTTTGTTTGATATTGTTAAGATGTGAGAGGGTCTGATCAGGAATTATTTTATATAATTCCATTATTAAAATGACACCTGTAAATATAGTGCTAATTAAAAAAATTAGGTAACATTAGATAAAATTCTGCAGCCTTAGTTAAAATCTGATTTTAACTAAGCTCTTGTGCTAGTTTTGTTTCTTAAAGGCTTAGAACAGAGTGAACTTGTCTTGTTTTCATCATTCTCAGGTTGGTAGTGTTAGGCTATAACACTGTCTGCTTTTTGGAAGGAGGGCCTGTTGGCTTTTGAGATGGAAGGAGATCAAGGGGGCATCATCCCCTGTACTTACACTTTAGGCTCTGGTTTGGTTATCTGGTTTCCTGATGGGGACTTGCAGAGTGTGCAGTGTGCTCAAAGTCCATGGCAGTGGCTGCTGCGTGCAGGCCTGGAGACAGCAATGGAAGACAGTGGCAGAGAGGTGCATCTTTTGTGGAAATAAAGGCCAAAGTTTTCAAAAACCCTTTATTGGACATTGAAACCCTCTTGAAGGATCCAGTTAGCAAGGGCATTTGTTCAGTTACCATTCAGAATTGTGAATTGTTTTCAGCAAGTTCCAATTTCTGTAAATCCTTGGAAACAGCAAATAAAAGCAGTATTTACAGTTCCAGAGCAACTGCCTGATTGCTTTGATTATGACGCCTATAACACTGTGTTTTCAGTAGGGCAGTCCGAGTTGTCTAAACATAAATGGGTTCTATTAAAAAAAATTATAGCAGTTCATTTCTACTAACATCTCAACCTATATGGCAACATCACAACCCACTCTTAGAGCTTGTGGACTGGTCTTTTCCGGTCTATGTAACATTTATTGCAAGTGAAATGCCAAGCTTGATGGCCAGCACGTGGTGCCCAGAACAAGGCTGCTGTCTATTATGTGTATGGCTCTTCTCCAGAAGATAAAAATCTGCATCTTCCTAGAAGATAAAATCCTGCTTGTAGTTACAATGCCTTTTAACTCTGTCTTTTCCAGGGCTCTTATATCTCCAGTAGAAACTGTGAAGATCAGCTGTTAAATGGGTCAAAGTCATGCCTGCTGTGACTTGGCTGGTTATATTAAAGGGAATACAGGCATAATAATTTCATATTCTTTGAAGGTGCTTTGGAAACTGCAGGAAATGGAAATTTTTATCTTTTTTTTCAAGATGAGTTTGTACAGTCTTAGAAATGCAGTTAATTAACATTTATTGCTCCCAAGTCTATATAGGTATTTTAATAGTCAATATAAATGTTAATATATCTTTCAATAGTGTAAAGTATTTAAAGATGTATGTATCTGATACATAAGACAATTTGAAATGTATCTGAAATGGCTGAATCTTTACGTTTGTAAGGCAGGATGAATGAAACGTCTCTGTGCCACAGACTGACTTCTTCCACCACCTGCTCCAACTCAGAATTAAGTGACCCCACATTACCGAACCTTATTAACCAAGATATTACTAGTCATAGAAACTGAAACAGTTCTGCTCAAAAACTTTCAGGTCATAATGATGTTTAATTAGCTTACACATTTTTAGAAATCATATTAGTAACAGTTAAAAATTTGAAGATAAGCTGTCACTTGTTTAAGTGTGCCGAGATTTGAGAATGCAATTTCTTTTGTGAGAAATAAGTAGTTTACACTATCTGAAATCTGGCCCACTTAAATTGTCTTTGTTTATATATTTTTTTAATGCCTACATATATATATATATATATATATATGTTTGTAGTCTAGAGTATGTATGTGCATAAAAGTAATGTGAAATAACAGAAAAATAATTGCATAGACAGAAAAAATAGCCTGCGAACATCCCTGTGTTTATATTTAAGTAAGCTATATATTTAAATCCATAGAAATGTAAATATTGTGTTGTAAATTGTTTCTTCTTGTAGACAATTACACAGAAATGATACTGTGTATTTTAGCTGCCTTGACAAGTACTAGTATGGTTTAACATTATGTATGGGCCCATTCAGCTATACGTGTGCGTGTATTTATTCATATATAAATGCCTTTCTGTAATAGTGAAGTTTCAAAGGTTAAATTACAAGCCCTTACTATTATTAACTTGACCAATTTTCTGCTTAATATATCACTTTCTTGGCAAATGTTAGCAGATTCTGTAGTGTGTATCATTAAATATACAGAAGCCATGATGTTGCTCAGTAAATGTCATTTATCTTTTCCACTTTGGAATCTTAGTATCACATTACTACAGCTTCTGTTCAGCCTCCTCAGCTTAAAGTATGAATAAATAATGGCTTGAATTGTGGTCAGTAACATTTCCATAACTCTTAATGCTTAGGCACCTTCAAGGTGAACATAGGGCTATCCGTGGATCAGCTCACTTTTATATTGTTGCTGTGAGGATACAAAGGCCAGTTACACTTTCTCCTGAAAATTAATTAAGAACTACTAAATATTGTGGTCTATGAAAATTATTTTTTCTTCCAGACATAAAGTTTTCAGTATCATGGAATTTATCACCATCATCATTTCTTCTAGCAAAATGGGCTGTGGTGCCAGGAGACAAACTGAGGGTAGAGGTTTTATGTAAACAGTCTTTCATATCTCAAGTATCCAGGCTGATTCCTGTTTGGTTTGGGAGTAAAAATATGAAAATGTCGGAAAGACTGGGGAGTTTTCTTTACTGACTGATGGCATTGCCACAGCTTAGCAGTTCAGTAATAAAGGCCCTCAGCCTGCTTCTCCGCCACCTCCTAAGCCCAGTTGTAGAACAGCAGCGTTTTAAAATGCAGTGTACCTCCCAAGATGCATAGCAGCAATATTGCTCTACGATGAAAGAGTCCCTGAATATATCTGAATATAGTTAATGACTTGATTTCTTTGTTGAGGTGATAATCTGTTCAAAGCCTTGTACAGTTTATTACCTCTAAATTATATTGTATTAGGTTATTCCCTGAAAAACAGGACATATGCTAACAGATGAAACTAGGAGATAGAATCTCAAATTGGTTTATGATGCTCTGCCTAGCACAGCTGGGTGATACAGTCATATTTCCTACCCTGCTTGACACAGATGCCTTGCGATATACTTCTCAGATGATTTTATTTCCTTTCTACCTCTTCATCTTTCGAATGAAATGTAATGGATTTTATCCTAGTCAAAGCTTCACCTGTTTATCTCCACCACAGTGGCCCCTTGGTGGGGTTTAGATGAAAACTGAGAGTAGAACAATTAAAAAATAATTAAAGGCGGAAAAAAGCCTTGAAGTCTTTTCATATATGAAACTTCAAGCTTTTATGTTCACAGTGAAAAAACAATGTTTCTGTTTAATTCCATTTCTTCTGCATTTAGTACAAAGAGAAATAAGTAATTGCCTTGCTTGTAGAGCTGCTTTGTTCGTTTTGCTATGTAAAATTGATGGTTTGAAATTTTTATAGAACTGGTGCTTCTAAGAGTATCATTTTTCATTTCACCCTTTCTATTATCTCAAATAACATACATTTTGTATTGCCACATTTTACTCTATTTATTCTTCACACTCTTGGTTTTGCACAATTCACTAGCTCTGAAAAATAGCACAGATATATTCTTAAAAACAATAACAGTGGTAGGTGAGTGTTCTTTAGAAAAATAAACTTTCTTTTGTCAGTTTAAAGCTTTGCTGGAATAAATGTAAAGCTATGTATTTTAACTACGTGGTATTGTAAAAATGATGGAATGCACAGTAAAATTGCAAATTAGCACTGGATGAGACCCAGGCCCTGATAGAGTAAAGGAAGATTAGAAATGATTTGTTTGGTCTCTGTGGGGAGGTGTGCCAGATGTCCCTCTGTTCAAACAATCCCCGGTGATTAACCCCTGAAGCAATACTCTTTGTAGCTAAGGAGAGCTGCTTGCCTGCTCTCAGCATCAGGTTAGGCATTGCCTCAGGGATAAAAGATACTGCCCCCACGAAAGATACCTTCCTACGAAATGTATCACTTGCAAAAACATCAGGTTTAGGTGAAGGGCATAGCTTTCTATAGGTTACAGTGTCCTACTTCCAAACTATGTAATGGTGTGGTCCAAGGCAATTAAGTAATGCAGTTTTACTGTAGCAGATCTGCATTTTGTTGGCTGATGGGCCAATTATATTAAAAGGGGAACTGTTTGCAAGTTAGGGAAGGTAATTTTGAACTCATTACAACATAAGTTTCTCTAGCGTGTCTTTATAGTACATGAGTATGCTTGTATGCATACACATCAAATGTATGTAGCTTTTTCACAGACTAGAAAAATTATCTAAAATTAGTGTTGAATTTGTGCATTAGTGATTTAAAGGAATGGAAGTGTCATAACGAAGACCTAGGCATGCTGCTGGTGTAGATTGCTTAAACCTAGCAAAGTCAGATGATAGCCTGTCTTTAAGACTTGGCTTTAGTTTTGTCCTCTTGCTCTGTATAATTCACTGAAGACAGTAGTTGCATGGGCAAAGTTTTTCTCAGTAATTAATAAATCACCATCTCTTTTGGCAGCTTGCAGAGTGAAAGCCTTGCTTTCTTGTGTAATGTTCTTTTTTTTTTTTAATACTCTGTAAGTGAACATGAACAGCTAATAATGTCTTTGCCATCTTAGTCTGCAGGATGTGAATACCCACTGACTGGATGGTTTGGAACTCTGGATATGCCAGTGAGAGAATCTCCTGCTTACCCCTCGAGTTTAGCTAGCATCACCATCCTTCTCTTTACTACGGTTGAGCAATTCCTGTTAAGTGCTATGTGTCTGACTCTTCCTTGCAAGTGTTTTTTTACCCGAAAACATTATGTATCTTAAGTTTAGTTAGGGTAGCTTATTTGACTGGCTAAAAAATAAGTGCCTTCACTTTCCTATGGTTCCAGTGCAAAAGTGCTTCTGTGCAGCTTGGCTGCATCCCAACAGGAGTCACAATTGCCAAGTGCCTTTTTACGGAACAGGAACTATTGTGCAGAGGGCACAAGGGCAAGTGGAGACAAGTGCAGTGTGTCTTTCCTGATGCTCAGTTTCCTGAGGAAGTGTACCAAAGTGTGTGTATACTTTTCCCTTTGTGGCAGTTGTCAGGAGGCTGTGCCCCACGGTCAACGTCTGGAGTCCCTCATGCTGCACAAATATTCATTATGGCCGTTCCAGAGATCATCAGTGGCAATGACTTGGACCTAAGTCGAGCTGACATTTTGACCCAGATTCAGCTGATTAGGGAAATATTTCCATTTCAAATTTGGCATGTGCTGTAGGCTACCGGGAAACTAGGGCACAGATTCCCAGAGGGTGGGGGTTTTGAGTTGGATGTATGCTTATATAACTATGGCACTGCTAAATTACACACCCCTTCGTGCTTGACTATTAAATAATCCAAAGAAGACATTGCTCCTTAATTTTATTCTTATTTTCCCTGCTAAATTTGAAAATTTTGTACGAATAACAATTCATGAACAACATTATGGTTGTGATTTTTCTATGCCTAGAGGTTAGTGTGTTTAGAGACGCAGTAAAGTTTGCAAAGTTCTTTATGGATAGTAAAGGGTGGAACTATAGCATTTGTCAGACCATCTTAGTCAGGTAAGCATGAAATTTTCTCAGCATCTGTGAGTTTTGAGATTGGACAGCATGACTAAAGGTCGGGAAAGTGCTTCCAAAACAGAGGTTGTACTGCCTTGGCAACTTCATTGCTGTGCAGGATAATGGTTTAAAAACTCTGTGGATAGAAACCAATAGTTTTTCTTGTAAAAGTTAATTGGGGCTTTGTGTGTAATTCTGTGTAGGATTGTAGATGCTTGAAATACTGTTTACATTATATTTCCTAGCTGTTTGATGTAAACAATGGTGTAGTACAAGGTAGCTTTTAGCTACCAGCTGCTTGCTTGTTTTTGTAAGGATTTGTCTGCAAAAGAACTAAACAAAAAGGCGTCTTTATTAAGGAATATAATGACCTAATTGTTTAGCTCATCCCAACTTAAATGATTGTCAGCTTAACAAATTAGTCTAATTAGGCTAGCTGCATAATATATAAAAAAATACGACAGCCTGAAAAGCTTCTCTGAAAGTATTTGTTTTAGTTGTTATACCATTTAATTGCTAAAAGCTCCTCTCTCTTCTTCAGAAAAAATTACATTTTTGTTCCATACATATTCACAAAATCTAGACATGATGGACTTGGAGGGGAGAAGAAATATTATTACAAGCTTTGAATGTTTCAAATTAAATAACTTTTTTTAAAGTATTTTTATTATAAATACCTCACAAAACTGTCAGTATTGGAAAAATAATTAAATGAAAACAACTTTATTGTATTTTAATATATCTTTGTCATTTAGATTTATCTTGCTTCCATAATGATAAGTTTTGTGTCCTTTCAAATAATTCATCAAGATTTAGATTTTTTTATTTCAGCATCAGTGTTTGGCTGGCTTCTTATAAAGCCCTTTTGCATTTTTTGTGCTTCTTTATCCAGTCATCCGTCTCTAGAGTATAAAGCAGTGGTAACTATTCCAATATTTAAGCTTGAATCAAACTTTCCATTATATCACTTTTTATTATTTTTTTTAATCCAAGATTCTACTGCAATAAACTTACCTCTGAAATTGTAAATGATACATCATGGCCAAGGTTTCCTTTCTGGAAGAAGTATATTTATGGAAAATGATTTTAACAAGGAATCCTGAAGCACAAGGGTACCTTGTACTTGCCCTTTTTATACTAATTTCTCTACCTGACATCTTGTCTGAAATCACACTATTTGGCAGATATCATCAAGATATTTTTAACATAAAAAGCAATTCTCATATCTAGAAAATGTCATGCCGAAATAAATGTTTATAAATTGCATCTATCACCTGGTCATTTGGAAATTTGTACTTCTGAAATTAGAATCAGTAGTGGTGAATCAGTGGGTGCCACTCATGTCTGTACAGCTTGATTGTTCAGTTTAAAGGCTCCTATGGTTTAAGCAGCTCTGCTACTTGTAGCAGAATTTACTTTTCAGGGTAAGCTAGAAGCGTAAAGTAAAACGTTGGAAAATTTTTTCCTCTACTACTAAAGAAGTTGAAAATATTTCGACTGCTTTGTTCCCTGTTTCTGAGGAGTCACTCCTGTTGAGATGAAGAACAAACATCATTTATATGAAGAGAACATTTATAGACAGGGAGCCAGGTGTCACGGTTGAGAGCTCCTCTCAAGAAGGCAGCAGTGGCAGGTTCAGAGGTATAGCCTGTAGTCATAAAATTCACACCTACATGTGAGAGTACATATTTACTCTAGCAGCACCTACAATGTGCTAACTAGCATTGGAAATTACATGCAGAAGTTATTCCACTGAAATGTTTAAAATTAATTTGAGTGTTGTGGCTGTTTCATGAGGTTTACTGCCCCTCCTGCTCCGCACTTACTTAAATTCACTGTTTTCTTCAGTTCAGTGTAAGCTTCAATCTGTGCTGGAGTTTGATTCACCATCTTTGCTCGCTCTGCTGTTATGCAAATCTTTAAATCATGTGAGTGGCATTGTACTGCACGTCTTTGGGTTTCCTCCTTTTCCAGCAAGTTTGATCATGGGAGAGTGGACATCAGGTATACTTGGCAAAACAACAGACTGAAATTCTGTTCTGTTCTGTTACTGTATAGCCAGCTAAAGAGGTGGAGGAGCACCAGGAAGTGCTGCTGGGATGAAAGGAATTGGTCTTTATGCAGACCAGTGAATTGCAAGGGTCATGGGTTGCAGCGGCTGGTGTCAGCATTCTGGCAGGAGCCACTGCGATGTGGTCACTGTCTTTCAAAGTTGGAGAATGTCCTTCCCCCTCCTCTTTCCTCTGGCAAACATTCTTGTACTCCTCCAAGTGCCTCTGTGCCCATACTACACTGATCCCTTTCGCCTCACCTCTGGTTCACTTGCCATCCTAGTGCTTCTCCAAGGAAAGGAGACAGGAGATGGAAAAGAAAGCCAGTATCCTAACCTAGCAGTAAATAACATATTTGGGTAAACTTTTAAAACTCTTTAAATTCCTGCGCAAGCAGGATGTTTGGTCTTTGAAGAACAAGCTCCTGAATTGTAGTGGCTGTACCTCTATTCTATTTTTTAAAATTACTTTTAATTTCTCTTCCCTGCTCGTAGAGTCTTTACAGTCTGCTTTCCCTTCCCTTAGGTCCTGATCTGCTTTCCTCTGTTCCACTTAGGCTGTAACACGATGACATGACGCTTTGTGACCTGCAGAGTGTGTCAGAGAGTTTTAGAAACAGAAAGGAAGCATATACTCCAGTCCTGGTATTACATTTTTCAGTGCACAAGAAAGCACTTAATGTGGGTTTCTTTGCAAAATGGGATTGGAGGACAGTTATTTCTGCCTCCAGTACAGGCTGATGGCTTGTGACTATGATCTTTTTTCCACTTTTGCTGGCAACTCACTTGGAAAAAATGCTGTTCAGATTAATTTGTTGTGGTTATGCTGATTTTTATTAAGATATTTTTTCCTGTTTGTCGCGTTCAGTTGAGAGGAAGAGAAAAAGTTAAGTATGTATCAGTAGTTCTAATAGACTGGCAAAAACCCCTGCAGACATTAGTGCTGCAGGAAGATGCAGCTGTGTGATGGAAGAAACTGTAGAGAAGCCAAAAGGTTGAGCAAGGAAGTTGATAGAAAAATTGAAGAAATGGGATGTTAGAAACTAAATCAGATCGGTTATAGATTTTGCACCAGAGAGAATCTAAGAGCAGTATCTCACAAAGCTTTCACTGTGGAGTGAGGAGAGGCTTGCCATCCCAGCCCTTCTGATAGAGTAAAGTAACATACTAAGTCTGGGTAAGGTATGTGAAGCCTGAAAAAAAGGGAATTCTCAGCATTACCAAGAGCTGAGACATAGATTTGAGGAAAAAGGATTAATACTATTAATACTGGTGATGAAAGTTGCAGAAAACCATGGGAAGGAGAGAGGAAAGGAGGGAGGAAAGGAAGGAGAGATGGGCAGTTTATGAGAAATATTGGTCTAGAGTCAGCCTTAGGAAATGTATCCAGAGCTTAGAGTCAGGTAAGGTATTTTCCATTAAGATATGGACGTGGAATTTGAGGTACTCTGGCCATTGTAATTGCACTGGTGTGTTTTATTATTTTGAAATGTTTTAGTATTTGAATAGTAAGTGTTTTGTAGAATTGACAGCAGCTATAGTGAAAACGTAAATGATGTAAATACAATTGGCAGAAAATCCAGCTAGCCTGTTGGATTCTGTTCTCAGAGGAAAAAAGTACTCAGAAACTGAACTAATTCACATATATCTAGTCTGGTTTCATTTTGTCTTTTAGTGAGATGGTTCTCAGGATATATAAAGAAAGCGGAGAAATAGGGAGGAAACTAAGATTAATAACCAATAGTTTGGCTGTGCTCAGAACTGGAGTTTCTATTTCAGTTAATGTACCCACATCATTAAGGTGGCCTTAAATGAGTAAAATAAGAGGGAAGAGAGCACTTGTCCACATACTGTTTCCATTAGAATAAGTCTGCAGACTTGTTCACTTGCAGGTGTTTATTCAATTTGTCAAGAGGTCTCCAGATTTGTTTCTCCTTTCTTCTTGATGGGTTTCCCCATGAAGTGTTTTGTTTGTAGGTTTGTGGTTTTTTATCATGAAAAAGCAAGATCCAGGTCCTGCTATGATTTTGTCCTTGTCTTTGCTTTTAAATTGGAGGAAAAATCACTGAGTTGCAATGCATTGTGCTCTATGGAAAAATACTGCATGAAAGGTCTAAATGTGATATCTAGAGCAATGATTTCAGCAGAAGAGGGGGGATAAGCTGCTTTATGAGTTACTAAGGGTCTTTTTTAAAAAAAGAAGTTGCCATCTTCCACATATCTGAATCTGGGCAAGAGCTGAAAGCACAGTCTCTTGAAGACTCAACCATTTGTCACACTAACCATCTCCAAGGTGCTGAAACCTGCCGAAGAAAATTGTACAACCAAGTGCAGTGAACCACCAAAATATAAATGCAAGTTTAAAAGATATGCAGAGTTTCGATTTAAGAGTTGGTTTAAGTTTTATTGATCTGAGATTCTTCTAAGTTTTTAACAGGTATTATGGACAGAGACAGTTTGCACTGTAAATTGGATATTTTTATTCCATCTTTGGCAAGTACAGTTACCCTGCCTGGGGCAGTATCAAGCCAGACTGCACTTCTTAAACAGTGAACAAACCAAACCATGGATTATGGGAAATAAAAACACCATACTCAGTAAGAAGTTTTAGAAGAGGGAATAAATTAGTAACTCCAGCTAATTTATGTCGTAGAGTACAGTTGTCAGTTTACATTCACTTGCTCTCAATTATCTTACTCCAGTTTTTATACAAATCAAAATACTACTGAAATATTGTACCAGCTTAGACATTTGCATAGTTTTGGGAGGCAGAACCCTAGATAAGGTAGAGACTAATGAAGCAATCTAGTTTGCCTCAGAAAATGCGTGGTTCGTTGGTAGATGGTTGAATGTGTTGTTGATTCTTACTCTGTGGCAGTACTTGGATTTAAAGCCAATTGAATCTAATCCTATTCTGAATAATGGCATTTTAGAGACTCAGGTTAAGCCTTCATGTTTCATCTAGGAGTTTACCTAGTGTGCTAGTTAACAGCACTAGCAGCTAGTTAGTGCTAATATCCCCTTTAAGACAAATGGCAGAAATTCCCCATTTAGCAAGGGATTTTTCAAAGAATCTAGTCACAGACTGAGAAGAAAAGCAAGAGACTGAACATATGTTTTCTATGCAGTCTCTGACTGGAATGAGAAGCAGGTCAGGTTCTGGAACGTTTTAGGACAGGGGTAGGGAATCTGGAGCCAGTTGATTGGCACCTCACAAATTACATTAGACTGAAAGAAGAAAGGTGCTATTAAACATTGGTGTGCGAGGAGGGAGAGGAACTCTCACCACATGCTCTATCCTGATATTCAATAATCATGCATGTTAGTTTCTCTGAAAAATGTAGTTTGTGATGCGCTGAGGTGTTGTGTATTTGAAAATGAGTTTCTGCGTAGATACAGATTTTTACTTCTGTTGAGCTGTATGCAAGTAAACTTGCTCTTTAAATTGCACATTAGAATCATCATTGGTCTAGAAATCTAAATAATGGTCTCTCTCCTTTTTTTTTCTTTTTCTTATTTCTTATTAACTCTACCTCTTCTTTTGAGCAAACAAGTGTGTTTAGGAAGACTCTTATTTGCAAGGGATTTGAAGACACTGGATTCAAGTACATGTAGCTGTAATCAATATTCAGTACTGTTGTGGAAGACTACAAATCCTGATCATCTGAACAGAACAAATTTTCATCTGAAAGCTTCTAATTCCGCTTCCAGTTGCTACCAGCCATGAATATACCTACAGTCTGTATTTTACTGTTTGTCCATGAGGTGGCAAACACTGTTGATCCTTGGCTTGCCACAGAGAGATATAACGTGTCAGTGTTGCTGATATTTTTTATGATCAGTATGGTAGTTGCAGCAACCTTTCTGATGTTTTGCAATAAAGGTGTTTTATATTTGCCAGTACACAGCAGCATCATGATTTCTCTTCTGAAAAAGCTGGTCAAAAAGGTTATGATCCCTTCCTTTTTCCTCTGCTCCTTGCCAGGTTCTGGCTCAGCTACAGTGGCAATTACTGCCTGTGATTTAAATGATGCACTACTGGGAGCAGTGAGGAGCTGGAACAGGGTGGAGCTATGAGCACATTTTAGCAGACTTTAAAAAAAAAAATCTGTTGTAAAAGAAATTCTGGTGTGGATTTATGCCTTAGTTTCCATGGGAAAAAAGTTTAGCTCTTGATCAGTTCATTTTTTCTCCTGCATGGACAGGACACCTGGGCCTTCTGACTGGAGCTTGCAGGATTAAAGTCGTGGTGGCAAACAAGTAAGAACCAAACTGTATCAGTTTTTAGGAGAAACTCCAGAAGTAGTTTCTGTGTGTTTTATATATATATATGAGGGTGCTTAGCTGTACTTCTCAGATCTCCCCAACAGGATGTACACAAAAAAGCCTCTTCCAGTTTTTTGCATTTATAGAATTTAGAAGTCTGCCGTGCTTGTTCTTCTCAGGTGTTCAACTAACTATGAACTCTCTTAGATTGAGAATGTTACTAAAGCAAAGTCTTCCTCTAATTAAGTTTAACACTCAGGAGTCTCTGACATTTAGCCTANTGTGTGTTTTATATATATATATATGAAGGTGCTTAGCTGTACTTCCTTAATAGCATTTCTTTCATTTTAGTAGTTTAAAGCAGATCTGCTACCGGCATTTATGTAAGGTCCATTTCTTCTTGTATTTGGTTTGTTAATTCCTTAAGAAGCTCCATATTTAAAGAGTGCCAAGGTAATAAAGTGATATGTACCCAATAAAAATCAATAATTATAAAAGTAGACAATCATCTTCCTCCCAGATTCTCCTGCTTACTAGCTCTGGAATACAGTGTTCTTAAGCCGAATTCTGTACTGTTGCCTTTTATAAGGCAAAAATCAATAAGTCATGCTTAGCTATTTTATGGCAGTGTACATTTGCCAGATTCGTTATCTGTGTGTTACAAATGAGAAAATTGAGAGCAGCTGCGTGACTTGCTCGAGGTCATACCTGAAATCTGGCAGTTCTGCACATTTTCTGACTTGAGCTGAAACCATTAGACCACTTCACCCCTTTCTGGGGAATTGCCTGGAGACGATGCGCTGGTCACACAGAAATAGAAGTTTTACTGCTGGCATCATTGGATCAGAACTTCTCTCGTGTTGCTTGGATTTTCTTCCACCTTGTTTGTCTTTAATAAGTCTTTGTGTTGATTGATAGGGAACATGTACCCAAAACTTTATTGAAACAAAGGGCAGCTGCTAGCAGCTGCATTATGAAAAGAAGGAAGGTGAAGCCAAAAGCTAAATTGCTTTGATCAGGGCCACAATTTAGTGCCTCTATTGATGAATAAGTATTTTGTGATTTTTTTGAAGACTTCATCGAAAAGTATTTTTCTAGCATTGAATGAGTAGAATTAGGGGGGTTTTATTCAGTTGATAATATGTGTCCTGAATAGAGAAGAAGTGTAAATATGTTCTTGTTATTTAGATGGTATCGTTTTAGGGAAGGGCTCTTTGTTTACTGTTGTTAGTAGCCCATATCTCATGGGGATTTTAACTTACTGACCATAGTTCTCAAAGCAAATAAAGACAAGCATTTTTTTCAGCTATTTCAAGTAAGTGCAGATGAAGGAAAAAAAAATTACAGCATTTAAGAGATGTAGTCTGACGGCAGTGTTTTACATGAAATTATGAAGATGTCTGCTTTCTTCACTACTTCTTTTTTATGCTGTTTGTAGATAGATGTTTTCAGTGCATTGCTTTTCTCTAGTTATGGCAAGTAGTTATACTACCACCTAGTAAATACCTTGTTTATACAACAGAAAAGTAGCTTCAGTAATGTTAAAGTTTTATATTTCTTCAACGCGGAAGGGAGCTAATCCCTTAGGGTCCCATTTCTAAAGAAAAACTAAACTCCGAGGGTGGAAAAAGTGAAGATTCTGACAGCTTTGTTACTTATAGCGTACATTTTAAAAATCTGCTTTTCCATAATAATTTGTGAGAGATCTCCCCTTACAACTACAAAATACTTTGCTTCTGAAAAGGTTTCTGCAGCCTTAAATTCTTGCCAGTGCTGAGGATGTGATTGCAGCTTAATGATTCTTGCTGGGGAATAGAAGAGGAGATTGAGCCTGGTCTGTCTAATCTGGACCTGAAATATTGCTACGGCTTCCATCAAGTCATGGGGAAAAGCTGTAAAGCTTCTCATCAGGTTTATGCCTCTGGTCTTGCCTTTGACTGTGATCCTAGTTGCAAGAATTAAGTTTTTTGCCTTAATTTCTTGCCTTCCTATAGAGAACTTTCTGTCCTGCACTTTTAACGAAGAACACTGAGTCTCTTAAAGAGAGTAAAATTGCTGTTTTTGCTGTTATTTTGTGAAATGTGCAATATTCAATGAGCTCTTTCAGAAGACACTGGATCACGCTTTTTCTCCTTAGTAGCTGTGTTCTTAGTCAGCAATTATGGTACTTGAAATCTGGGCTGTGATTATGTCTTACATGGATGACTTGAGTTTGTTGGGAACAGAATGTTCCCCACTGTTCTCTGTGTCAATTTATGTCTAATATAGAATAAAAACTGTTGAAAAATGTTTTGAAATTTATGATTCTGAGACCTCTAGGTCCTAGCTCCACAAATAATTTACCATCAATTACATTTAAAATTGTCATCAGTTGGAAATAGGAAATGGAATTACTTCTGTGATAAACTGAAATGTTTTGTCCAAATGACCACTTTATGCCCATGATATATCTGCATCAGCCCATAAACTCTGTTTGCTCTGTTCTGAAAACCAGTTCCTCAGTGTAGTTATCAAAGGAAAAAAATCACTTTGTGGACTGAACTCTTACCATCATTTACATAATTATCCTTGATAGTTGTATTTGTGTGTTGGATGTGATATGGTGGCCATCTAATTAAAGATTACTCTCTCTGTGAGGGTATAAGGAAAAAAAAAGGGAGAGCCTATTAAAAATTTTGTACGTTTCATTGATTATTAGACTTGTTTTAGAAAGCGGTTCCTTTTTTTTAACCTTTCCGTAAAGGAAAAAAGCATATTCACAATCTCTTCTTATCAGAAAACACATATCACAAATATGCCGCTCTGATTTGGCCGTACTCTTACAATGTAGTTTTATTTTCATTGCAGCCAATTCATCATAACATTGAAATAACAGAATACTTTACCTCCTGATGGGTGGTGATATAGCTAAATGTTCAAGGTCACTCTGTCTTGGATAGATTTTATTTTTAACATAAGTAGCATTTTTGTTTAGCTAATCCGTGATCAAGCAGTCTCCTTGGTTTTTTTCCCCTTTAGTTTCTTTGATAAAACTTGCCCAGGGACTCATTAAATCTTAATTCACAGTACAAACCTTAACTCAGCTCATTCCCTGCAGTGTAGCCTGTTGTCAATTCTTTGTAGATCTGTCCTTTTGTGAAGCAATTGCATATCTTCTACCCCCTTCAATTCTTGTGCCAGCCTGGGCATTTTCACAGAGCACCATTCATGCTGGTCCCCCTGAAAGAATAACATGCTCAAAAAGACCAGAGATAAACAGTATGCTTAACTTCTTGAGTTGTTTTAGAACAGAGTCCATCATGTAAAAGCTGTGCACAGCCTGTTCAGTGTGTTAAGCCTATTACCTAGAGGTCCAGCCCGGGAAAAAAATGTACGAACATACTTAATCACTTAATTTTCAAAGCATGAATAATTTTATCGGTGTCAATGAGATTACCAATGCTTAAAGCAAGTGGCCTTATGTCACGCACCAGTGTGAAGGTTCAGAAAACGTTTCTGTTCTTTTACAGCCAGAAATAATCTCGTAAATACAATGATTTTAAAAACTGCCAAAAGAAGTTCAGTTGAAGGAGTTCTTCTGGCATTTCAAGTGCACTTTATTTCTTGCCTGATTTAGAAATACAGGAAGAAGGCCTTCTATGGAAAGCTGATCACAAACTGTAATTACAGGGGATTCTGTTGCTGCGTAATAACAAATAGGATGGTTTTGGTTAGTTGGCTGTTCAGAGGGTTGGTTGGTTTGTTTTTTAGTCTACATGTTCTCCTGGCTTCTAGAATTCTTAGAAGGTGCTGTCAGGATGAAAAGTCAGTTCTGCAGAGGCTGAAATAAATCAAGGGGAAAAACAGCCCCTTATGCTGTTTAATGGAACCACTAAGGCTTTTCTTCAATCTTGACACAATTTTGCATTCATTTCAATGGTAAAACTTCCAATAGCTTCCATGGCACCTTATGTGCCTTAATATGGTCTAAGCATATAAAAGGAGCATATCTTACTTCTGAGCATTCAGAGCGTGAGCATGATTCATAATGCTGGAAGAGCGTTTATCACAAAATCTGTTATCTCAAAATGTATTTGTTGTTGTGACAGCACCTTTCAAAGGTGAAGTGAAAGTGACTTGCTTAACAAAATAGTCATTTTTAGATAAGTCCCTCTATCCGAAGATGCCCCTTTGGAGTTCAGGAATAATAACTGGGCAAGTGGCTTGATTTTATGTAAATTATTGAAGCTAACGTTATTGAAACTCTGGAGCACAATACACTAGCATGTAAGTGAGAGGGCATTTCTGTAAAAAGTTACTTAGATCATTTTATTAAACAGAAAAAAAAAGCAGCCTATTTTTGATAAGCTAAAAAGCCCCCTGGAAAAAAAAAAAAGACTACAAATTGTTTCTGTTGGTCCCAACAGATGGCATAACCAGTTTACAAATGTAAATGCAGTGAGCAGTGTACGTTGCTGAAAGTGTAAATTTGTCATTTATCGCTGTTGTTCTCCTTTCCTGTTCAAATAATAATAAAAAAAAGTTAAAACTCTGTTGTGATATAATGTTTTTGAGCCATGTCTTTAAGTGTTTGTTAAAACTTATCTGTGTGAAACAACAACATCTGTTTGCTGCAGTTACTGCTGCTGCTGTTTCAAGAAGCACTGCTAGGCTTGGCCATTTGGGAATTTCTTACATTTGTTGGGAAACTTGCCTTTCTGATTAACTGCTTGTGTTCACTCTGATTAGGGTCTCTGAAGAGGCTTAAGTGGGAATCCTTATGGGCGATTTTAGGCTCTTACAAGCAGGGAATTAGTATGTGGCTGGTCTTTTGCAGTCTGAATTGCTGAATTGCTCCGCTGTTGTATGATCAGTCACTTCACTGCAGAGGAGAAAGTGGCACACTTTCTTTTACCTCACTGAAACCTGTAAGTACTTGATTGTATAGTTGCCCTAGGGTTTAGTGTCTCCACAGCTGGAGAGCGAGGGTAAATGTTTGAAATACAGAAAACTGAAGTACTGGAAGACCATGTGCACTCTCGTGCGCTGTTGTCTAAGAGTGGAAATCAGCATTAGGTAACTGACTTCAGATACGTTCGATCTGTGGGTGGGTGGTGGCTGATACAAAAGGATGCTAAAAATCTCTGAGATGTAACACAGAACAAATGTGAGTCTCATTTCCATTGCCTGATCCTACAATTGTTTACTGTAGCACCGCTCTGTCGCATAGCACTAAATGTACTGTGGCACTGCTACTACTGCTTTGCCTTTACCTCTGTGAATCAGAGCATTTCCATCCTACAGGTGGTATTTCAATATTGCATTCATTGCACTGCTCTGCTTTGTAAACTGAGTGCCATCTGGATTTTTTTTTTCTTGCCTGAGAATCTCTAAGCACAGCGTAGTTAATTAGTTTAAGAGTTTAAGACACGTTCTTGGGACTCCGTTGAAAATAAATAATACTTTGTCTATTTGTATTATTTACAGCAAAAAGAGAACTGGCACTTTCTTCTCTTTCATTATCATGATAAAGGTCAACTTAAAAAAAGAGAAGGAAAAGAAACTTAAAAGCAAAGTTTGTTTCAGAGACCCCCCAATCCAAACGTATTTATGTTTTATGGCAGGTGTTTCAGCAATTATTACTAATTGGAAAATTAGATGCTGTTGCTATAGCAGCATCTTTATTCACTAATTGGTTTTGGCACATTTTAACTAGCACTAGCTCAGCTAGACACAAAGCTATTCAAATGAGACCTGTGAAGGTTTGTATGGCAGTGGTGAGGCAGTGCGGCAAGTCAGTACATTACCCTTCTACCTCTTGGTCCCGGGCACAGACCAGGTTCTTTGTGGGAGCACAAGCAAGACCTTGCTGGCCTCATCCATATTTGTAAAGCACAAGAAAATAGGAAATTGGTGACATTCTGAGCTACAACTCTTCAATTCTCATTCTTCATGTCTATTTTGACTGTATCAGTTGATGCAGGGTCAACAAACTCATGTGATTCTCCTTTTCAGATTGCTTTTCTGCTGGTTTTCTTGCTTATGTTTGAGTGGGTGATGTCCAGTCGTGTTTTCTTGACCTGTCTTGAGCTTTTTCCTTTGGTTCCTGCAGTGAATATTTATTGGGGCTTTGGGGCTTTTGTCAGTAAAGTTACCTCCATGTACAATGTATTTATTTATTTTCTGGGCAATTCAGACTTCTGTTTGTGTATATCTTTGCATGTGCTTCATAGTAGGATGGAGCTCCACTGACATACTGCAGACTGGAGGATTTTCGTACTTTTAATCACCTTAATTCCTTCTTGAGCATTGAGAGGTACGGCTTGCTATGAAAAATTCTTTTTTTTTTTTCTTTTT
>VZTF01003561.1:1046194-1056773 GCA_013397755.1 Cnemophilus loriae | reverse complement strand
TTTTTTTTTTTTTTATTCTCTTCTCTATCTCTCCTGGATTTTGTGAAGATTTTGAAGTCTTGGAGGTTAGTAGAATTTGGAAATGAACAGCACTTTCAAATTTACTTGCTTGCCCCTGCCCTGTCCCTACATTGTAGATGATATTGCCGTCCACTCTTCCTTCTCTGACTGTGGGTACCATGTGAAGGCCAAGAGAAGGGTTGCTTAATACTAACTCTGGTTTCTTGGCAAGTGTTACCTCTTCACCATTCATTCTCGGCCTTCTCTCTGTCAGAGTCTTTTTGAGTTAGTGAAAAAGAACTTGAAGAGCTTTTCAAGGCGGTGATAGTGTAGAATTTTTCCTGCTATATGTCTGACTCAGGAAGGCATAGTGGCAGTGTAAGCATGTGTTGTATATTCTGTTGGAGAAGAAGATTCCTATTTGGGAGACTTGGGTGCATGAGCTACATTGAGAAGTCTCGTGTGTGTGTGTGTGTGTGTGTGTGTGTATGTATGTTAACAAATACTTAAAGTTACTCAACGTACAGTTAGAACTGTGCCTCTTTTCCCTGCAAGCTAATGATGGGGTTGTGTGCCAAAATATTGAAGTGCTGTGTGCCATAAAATTGCTAATAATTTTTCATTCTCGAAAGTGTTTTTTAATGGATAGTGAAATAAACATTTTTAATCATAAGAGAAATAAACATTTTTAATCATAAGAGTTTAACTTCAAAAAAAGCAATTCTATTAAAAAGGGGTTGCTATTTGAAGGTGCATCATTAGGACAGTGCATAATATCTGAATAAGAGTTTGATTTCCAAATGTGACGTTAGTTACTGTTTATCATGTCTTGGCAGCTTTTAAATAGTTGTTGCAGTGATATTTTTTTGTTGTTTATAATAGTAAACACTTGTTTTGTTGAAATGCATAGTGATAGGAAGTACTTAGAGGTACAAGTTCTTTGATGGGATGACAAATACACTGTTGGTACTACAATGAGAACCTTTCAAGTTCTAAGGCATAGAGCATATTGAAAGTTAAAGGATGAGTAGGCATTTTTTCCTTTGATTTCTTTCTATTAATTTATATATATATTAATTTGGGAGCCAGAAAAAATATGCTCTGAACCCTCAGACAAGTGGCTGCATTTATTCTTCATGTTCTTGCTAATACCTGCTTCTCACTGTAGCAGACATTCTCTAAAAGGGAAGGGAAAACATTTCGAAAACTCATATTTGTTCTTATAACACTCGCTCTAGGACAGTTTTGTTTGTCGTAGCTGATATTCTGTTCTTAATAGCACATGTCCTTTCTTTGACAGTAACCTCAAGGCTATGCCAAAAAAAAGAAAAAAAAAATCTCAAAATAATGAAAAGTCAAGGTGACTCTCATCAGTGATACAGAAAACAAACAGATGTTGGTCTCATTTTTGTGGTACTTCTGAAAGCTGATATGGTATCAAATCCCACGTGTATGTAAATGTGTAACTAACACTACTCTCACAAAAGACCCCTTGTAACTTCTTGCCTTGTCATTCAGGTTTAAATTCTGCTGTGTTTAATAACCTCCTTTCCAGTAGTTGCTCATTTTTTTCCATATCTAATCTCCTCTGTTTTGTAATGGTTATCCCTGTGATTTGGGAAGTTATGAAATTTCAGTTAGAAGGCTCGACACAGCTTGAATGTGTCTCTAGCTGCACAGACTTCTAATCAAATGAGAATTGCAAAGATCCCCAAACCTAAACCCAACATGTCTGCAGCAGTTTGGAGTTCAAAGTAGAAACGTCATTGCCTTTTTGTCAGTCATGTTTCAACTTACATTTATTAGAAGTAATTTCCACACAGCATCATGTATAAGCTGCAGCTGAGATCTTGACTTGGCATTGTTATTGATTCTAATAAGAGAAGCAGACTCTTAGGCCGTCACCTCCTCCAAATTTGTCCATTTCTTGTGTTTCCTCATTTTTGTCCCCACCTACAGTTTTCTCCTGTTTTATGCCTCATTGATAAATCTACTTAGTAAAATAGGTACTTGTTTTTCTTCATGTCCTATTGTCCATGCAGTAAAAAGTTGGAATTTATTATTGCATATACGCTACCAGCAAATCTAATGATAGTAATGAATTTTAATATATTAAGTGCTAAAAAGGCTCTTCCATTTTGGGACTGCATAAAAATATTAGTTCAATTGCAGAGTGTGGGAAAGAGGAAATGTTTTGTGCCAAATTAAGTTTTGTTGTGCCACACATGCTTTGTGAGAAGCATGCAGCATGATATTCTTAGGAAAATATGCATTAATGAGATATCAGGGCATCTGACAAGCAGCAGAAACAAGGGACTGAGCTATGATCAAATTGTTTTAGTGTAGTTACAAGGCATTCACTTGCTTTGAAAATGCTTTTGTAGAAGAGGTTGGAAAAAAAGGTGTTCAGTTGATTATTTCTAGATAAATGTTGGGGAAGGGACAAGCTTAAATGGAATAGAGTGTGTGTCTGAAAGGCATGCCAGCCCTCACGCTGAAGGAAGTATAAAATCAAGTAGGAACAGAAAAGTAATAATAGCACTACACAGGTTGGTAACAGAGCAATTCCCTGCAGTCGTGTTGTGGGTTTGGGGTTTGTTTTGCAATAAATTCCTTAAACAGCTAAGATGCTATTGAGACACTGTGCTAAAATGTGTCTGTAAAAAGCTGATGGGTAACCCTATATTATATAGAATCATAGAATGGTTTGGGTTGGAAGGGATCTTTAAAGGTCATGTAGTCCAATTCCCCTACAATGAGCAGGAACATCTTCAGCAGGATCAGAATCTTCAACAGGTTGCTCAGAACCCCATCCAACCTGGTCAACAATGTTTCCAGGTGTGAGACTTCCACTCAGCAGCAAAATCTTTCTCAAATAGCAGTTTGCTTCAACTTTGGGCATAAGAGAAGAACTTGTATCCATGCAATTATAATTGTTTTTTTTTTTTTTTTCCTACTGAGTAATGGTGATAATGTTTTCTACCTCCTTGCCTGTCTCATCCCCATAACTCTGCTGCAATGCTTTGTTGTAATGTTGGCATTTACCAATTATGTCCAGGAGTCCTGATATGGAGGCCATCAAACATTGATCAATGGCAATTGCTTTCATGATAACTGAAATAGTTCATCTTCTAATAGCCATTCCTTTTCTTTCTCGCCAGTCAGTCACCTTTTTTTGTGTATAATGGTATGATTTCTTTTATTAATAGGTAAGTATTTTTTGACTATAATCCCCACATTCCTCATAGAGCCAATTAGTTTAATAACTCATGTCATTTGTATTAATGAGTTATTGGTGTCAGCTATTTACATTATTTGTTACAAATAGCATTTAATTTAATTAAACAAGAGCTTTTACAATTATTCTCCTTCCTTGTGGATTGTGGGTACCTGCATTAATGTGGACAACTAATTGATACAGAGAACCCTCTAAACTGTACTTGAGCTTACACAAGAAGAATTTCCTTTGGGATGAGAAAGACGTCCAGTGACTTTTAGTCGGACCTGTAATGTAATCACATCGAAACTGGCACTGGTAATCACATTTGTGGTGATTTGTACGAACTTCATATTCACCCCTAAAAATAGGAAAATGGATTTGACTTACTGGGACATTTCCGACAGCAACAATTGCAGGAAATAGTATACAGAACTGTGGAAGTATTTATATAATGTGGCAAAGCAAACGTTGCAGGTCTGCGCTTTCTAGGCATGTGAATAGATTTGCAGCTTGCAAGAGGGAGAAAAGTCCAAATTTCAAACGTTGTTGTCATGTTTTAACCCCAGCCAGCAACCACACAGCCACTCACGCACTCCCTCACCAGTGGGATTGGGGAGAGAATCAGAAGGGCAAGGATGAAAAGCTCATGGGTTGAGATGCAGACAGTTTAATAGGTAAAGCAAAAGCCATACATGCAAGCAAAGTAAAACAAGGAATTAATTCAGTGCTTCCCATGGGCAGGCAGGTGTTCAGCCATCCCCAGGAGAGCAGGGCCCATCACATGCAATGGTTACTTGGGAAGACAAGCACCATCCCTCCAAATGTCATCCCCTATGTTCTTCTTCCTCCCACTTCATATACTGAGCGTGATTTGATAACATATGGAATACCCCTTTGGTCGGTTTGGGTCACCTGTCCTGTGTGGATCTCTTTCCAACTTCCCATGCACCCCCAAATTCCCTTCCAGCATGGCAGTGTGAGAACCAGAAAAGGCCTTGGGTCTGTATAAGCCCTGCTCAGCAATAGCAAAAACGTCTCTATAGTATCAAACCTGTCTTCAGTACAAATCCAAAAGTAGCCCCATACCAGCCACTGTGAAGAAAATTAACTCTACTCCAGCCAAAACCAGCACTGTTGTTCATTGTCATATATTTCTTTTTAGCATTAACATTGTTTTTTATGAAACCACGGACGGTTTTTTTTTTTAGAAATAAATGAACTCTAGTGAAAATATGAGCTGAATGGAAAAGGTAGCTGTAAATGTGTGCTTCAGCATTATGTTCTGATTAAATTAAAATTGGAATATGAATCCCTAGGCATTTAGTTAAGCTTTGTACAAACATTTACTGCAGCATTATGTTCTGATCTAGGTATAATCATCCAGTGGTCTCTGCCCTTCCTCTATTGAATTTTTAATTTAGGGGTGGTTAAGTCAAAATTCGTGGTTGACAAGGTGCTTTGAACAGGAGGGGGAACTATGTGACCAGCAAAGGTCTCTTCCAACTAGAATGGTGTGGGTTTTGTAACAATCAATCAATAGGATGTGCATACATCTATACAATATGTATTTTTGAAGTGCTTCTTGAATGTTCTGTATGCACTTCTAATGCGTATGTATATCTCTGAAGATAGTTGTGTAGGCAAAAAGAACAATAGCTAAAAATGAGATGTGAAAAGAACTAACTTCACAAACAGAATCATTGGTGTTTTTGCCTCCTTTGGAGTCTAGTGAAGAAAGTTTCCTATGGTTGATGCAGCGAGTAACTTAGTGCTAAATAAGAGCAGTCTTCAAAAAAACCCGACAGCCCAGCCCAGTGTAGCCATGTCTCAGAATCACTGTGCCTGCTCCTGGAGAATATCAGATTCACCCACAGGGGTTGCTTCCAGGTAGATTGTTCACATAAGGAATGACATCTGCTCCACCTGGAAAGGTAACATGCACTGAGGCAGTGAGGTACCCAGGACTCCTTAAGCCATCTAGGGCCCTCTACTAAACATAGATCAGCAAAAAACTATTTTTCCAACATGAAATCAATTTAAATGGTGGGGATTTTTATTTGTCAGTGACACACGGTCTAATGTATATGGCAATTAATAGCATAGGTTTCTAATTGTCTTTAAAACAGATGCTGAATTGGCATGCTATATAATGCAATGAATTACATAGCAAGTTGAATTATGTTAGTAAATTAATTACTTTCTTGTTGTTGTTTTTAAAGAGTTATTTTATGTTTTGCCAAACAGTGGCTGAACTTCACTTTGCAGAGTTGGATATCATAGTTGTGAACCAGGTACAAGACAGAAAGTGGCCATGAGTGGTAAACTTAGTTCAGGTAAGAGGACCTGAATACATGGGATGGCTTTTAGCTGGAGCAGGGGGCTTAGAAGAATGAGAGAAGGGGTGGAAGTTGACTAAGCACGAGGCTGCCCATTGGAAATTCAGAATTTTCAATGCTCAGCCCTAAAATAGGAACACTTTTACTGAAGTGTGTGCAGAGGATATGCTTTCAGTGAAAGACGTCATAGGCAGTAGTGCCTAAGAGACCTGAAAAATCAAGTTCACAAAAGACTTAAATGAGCAAAGCAGGGTAGCTTTAAAACGACTTGTGTAAAACTGAAGGCAGGAATAGCAAAATTCAAGTTCCCTTAAGTCAAGTCTCCCAAAAGGACAAAGAATCAGGAGATCAAGTGAATAAGAAATTAATGTAACATAACATCTGTAGTGTGAATGAGGTGTCTGCAAATGAGTTAATATTTTCCTATTTACTTTTTTTATTATGTTTACAAAAAGTTTTCTTTAAGCGTAAGAACGGTATTTCAGCAGATGTTGGGACATGCAGGGATCCACAATTTGTTAGAAATTTCTGCCTAAGTAACTTGATCAGGTTTTTGTTTCTCCTGAGGTAGTACAAGGAAACATTCCTGTAGCTGTACAGAAACATTCCTTGGATTTTCCATTTGAAGCATGTATCCTATCACTATCACGTAAGGGACTGTAAGTACCCAGAAGGACTGTTACTGCCTTGTCTGATTGTATCTAGATCTAAGGTAGTATGTATAGTTTGGCCTTATGAGATTGCAATCCAAACTGTGGCGTGAAAGTGTATTTTAGGATCCTCCACTTATATGTGGAAGCAGATTGCTGAAAAGTGCGTGTAAATGTTGATTCAGAGTTGAAAATGTGCCAAGAGACCACTAGTAAAATATTTACTGATAACTTTAAGATGGAAATATGTCTTCCTTATTGAGCTGTAAGTTCAGTTTGGAATGTGTTTTGAGGAGGAACATATTTATATTAATATATCTGTAGTCTATAGAGCCACATTTGCTCTTGGGGATATTTTCTTTTAGTAATTTTGTTCGTGCCTGGCATAGCTTTCAAAAAAATGAAAATAAATGTGTGTGATTATGTGCTATCATCTTCAATTGCATATACGTTTAAATATTTTGGAATTGTATGAAGGCCTTACGTTATTTGAGGCCACCACAGGAACAAAACGTTTCTTTCTTGTTTCTTTGTTAAAGGTAAAGCACATTGCAATCTGAAATCTAATAAAGGAAAAAGACACAAATGATAAGCAGATTTTCATCAGAGGGAATGTAAAGAGTGAGTGTTGGCCCTTATTAAAGTTGGATAATGCTATAGAAGAGATTAAGTTGTAAGCAATTGTTTGTGAAAAATAATGGGGGGGGGGGCGTGTTTGCTTGAGGTTTTTTTAGCATTTTCTAATCCTATCTTTCTAAAAGGAAAAAGAATTTCTGTTCTGCTTGAGCTTGGCTTTAAAGCATTGGTGTTCCTCTTTAATACTACTGCTATGACTCTGATTTTTCATTTATATTTATGCAGATGATTTATCTTCCAAAGTCTCAAGATCTCCCCCCTCTGTATTTAACTTGGCAAAATAAGCCTGAAAGATGGATGGTTTCTACATAAGTAGAAGTGGTCTCAGCACTTCAAATTTTAAATGGAATTTTTTTTTTTAAATTAGAAATGGAGTGAAGACTAAAAGGTAGTGTATCAATTTCAGGTAGAAAACAGGGCAAAGCTATGCTAACTGACACAGTCCTATTTCAGCTCACACAAAAAATAGGTCACATGATAAAAAGCAGATTTTTCTATCAGGATGGTAAAAATCTTGAAACCAAAATGAGTGCAGGTTGAGTGTGTACAGTAAAATCCAATGATTAAGAAGGTGTTCATGAGTAAGTTCGTTGCACCAAAATTGAAACTTTGAAGAAAGAACCTGAAGTTTGGTGGAAGTCTCCAACTTTAAGAATCTGGTGGCACCATATCTGAAGACATGCTCATGTCATTATATTGAATTAACTTTCATATATAAAACCTTTTAAGAGTGATACTGCATTGGAAAAGTAGTAGCTCCAAGGCAGGCTTTACTGAACTCACTCCTGAGCTCAGAGTAGCAGCACGGTACTTTGTGTGTCACTTCATTGATACACTCAGATGGTGAGGTGCTGCGTAATACAAATGAAAGCCATCACACTGAAGCACATCTTGCCATTTTAATATTTCTCTCTTTATGAAAGAAATGGATTCTGCTCTTACAGGAGAATGTGGGAGTGATACAGCAAGTCTCTCTGTCTCAAGGAAATCTTACAGTGGTATTTTGCCATCATGTACTGATGTGAAATTATCTTTCTGAACAGTTGTGAGATCAGTTGACTTTTTTTTTATGTGGAAATAACTAGGACTTCGGTATAGCCTGTCTTCTAAGACTGTGCTTTTTTGTTCTTAGTAGTGTTCTGAAGCATTCTGTGGTATTGGTCTGATTTCTGTGCTGAGAAAAAAGGGACATGTTCATATTCGAAGTTCGTGTCAAAGTACTATGTGTTAGGGAAACTTCTAGGGAAAATGTTGTGTATCGTGAGTTAGCCTCTTTTAAAATCATAACGTGAGGTTGGGATGGTTTAGAGGTTTTGGGTTGTTTGGGGGGTGGTTCTTTTTTATTTTTAATCCGCCTTTTAACCATGTAGTAGGTGGGTTTGTACTCTAAGGGTAGAGAGGGCATTTATTGGAAGAACATTCATTTGATGGGTAGCAAGCTCTTCTATATATTTCTGGCATTGATTGGTCTGTTGTCAATACACATCTTTGTGGAGATTCCTCATAGAAAGTGACAAAAAAGAACAGCAATATTTGTGTAGTTATGCTGCAGAGGGCGTATTTAGCTGTATTGATTTGATTGTTTCATATATTTCAATACTCAGATTTTCAAGTTGCTCAACGTGAACCCAGAAGACTTCAGTCACTATATTCAGTTAATAACAAGTGAAATCCTGGCTTTAGAGTTCAGACAGATGTAGGAAACATATACAATTGGTAAAGTATTTTTAGTGAAAAGCTTCCTTTGAACAGCAAACTAATACAGGGATGTTTTGCTTTGTTGAATAGGTGGAATTGTGAACCCTTCTCATTTGGATTTCCTGGCTGCTGTTGTTCCAGAATAGCTACAGTCATAAATATTTAGACTAGTTGGTGGTTTTAGTCATTACTTTGAAAAGCTGGCAGTTACTGGTTTTGTTCAGCGTGAGGATGTGAGAAACAAAACAGCAGTGGGAACTAAATGCCATATTCCCTTGCAGAGTTCATTGGAGTTTTCAGCGAATACTTAACTGTGACTTCTGACAGAAACCGTGTCATACTCTCACCTTGACAAGATTAAAAATTAATGGTGTTTTCAAAAAGAACTGAGTTTTGTAATGTTCTGATTGCATTTCTGAAAGCTGAGTGAAAAGAAATTAGGAATGACTGACTGAAGGAATGTAAACGGAACAACTGTATATCTGCTTGTCTGGTGCATTAAATCCACATTCGTTTTAGGGCTGTCTTGGGTAATCAAACATTCCTGCATTAACAATGAGGGGATGCTGCAGATATATGAAGGCAGAAAAGATAAAATAAAAGCCTCTCTTACTTTTCAGTTTTGCGGAACAGTGACTGTAGCCCTGAATTGCATGGCACAGGAATGTATAGAAAAATTAGTCTATGCCCTTCTTTCACTGGGAACATGGGAATCTATCCTAAGCATGAGTTAATTAGCTGGTTAGTGCTTAGTTCAGCATCTGATGCTATGGTAAATATTAAATAAATTAATCTGATTGCACAGAGTACTTAAGCCTTAAGCCACTCTGGCCCTCCCAGGCCAGCAAGCACTTCAGACTGAAATCTCAATATATTTTGTGACGAAGGCTCTAAGATGTAGGCAGGAATCAAGACCTGAGCAGGTGTATTTTCTTGTCATACTGTGTTCATGTGCAAAGCAGTCCTAAAAATTGCCCTCATTGGCCTTCTGAACAGGCCAGGTGTGTTATAAATGAGGCATCCTGACACTTTTGGAGGCTTCCAGATCTTGATGGATTCCTGAGCTCCGACTTGTAAGGTACAGATGTCTATTTTCTCCTCACATACCTTTACCTCAAATATCTTTAAAGTGTATGAAAATCAGTGTCATTTGAGAGATGCTGTTGTGTATTTGATCTCTTAAAATTGCGAAGCAAAAAGATGGGGAAGGGTTCACCGCTTTGAACTTCACGTGAGTGTGCTAACTTGTATAAACCATTAATTTAGTAACTACAAGGTAACTAGTCATCTACGATGCCTCTGCATTGTTGATAACATTATCTTTGTGTAAGGCTCTACATTTCTATGAATCACAGGACTTGGAAAACTTAGTATAGTATTTACAACTGAAGCTGTCATGGAACCCTAGACACTTTTAGGATTAAACATACCACATAGAGAGGACAGAAAAAAAAGTTATATGTGATTGAAACTGTTGAACTGCCATGAGTTCTAGCAGAGCCTGAGTTTTCTATGGATAATGTCTTGTAGTGGTTTGACACAAAACCGGGCGGAAACACCAATTTGTAGTGTAGTGGTTTGACACAACCGGGCGGAAACACCAATTAAAGTGTAGTGGTTTGAGTTCGCCAATCCAACTTAAGTGCAGTAATTTAAATTTGGGTCTATTACTCAGGGTATTTCCCTCTGTGAGATAAGGGTTAGGGGAAGCAAAGCAGGCTCAAACTTTAAAGAATATAAAGAAAGTTTTATTAACAGAACTAAAAGAAAAAAAGAAATAAAAAGAACCAAATAATAAAAATTAGATTAAACCTTCAGAAAACCTCTCCTCCCCCCTCCAAACTTCTCTTTCAGATATTTCCCCACTGCCAATGCAAAGACACAACATCTGATATTTCTCAGTCAGTTTGCCACCTCTAGAATAACCTTTCTTCAGTTCACTTAGAGAGCGGAGTTTCTCTCAGCCACGCTACAGAGGTTCTCCACAAGAAAACAGTTCTCTCGTGGCTTCAGCATCACAGTGAACCAGCCGCCCGGTT